>JANAVB010010800.1:1168399-1199326 GCA_029216955.1 Iris pallida
GGATCTTGCAGACAAAAATGATCATAAGAATAATAAAATCATCAATTATGCAAAGATTTCGATCATCGACATCAGTACTTACACATAGAAAACCCTAAATTTTCTAAACAAAGAATTTAAACAAAACTAGGTCAATTTTGACTTAGAAAATGCAAGGTAAACACAAAAATTGACTATCTAGTATCTGCTATAGCATGGAGGAGGACTTCACATAGAAGGAACCGCTGTTTTTCATCGCTCGTCAGGGTCGTTGGGGACGCCATCGTCCTTGCTGAAGCGGATGCGATTGACCTTTCCCTTCTTGACATTGTTAAAGAACTCGTTGTAGAGCCGTCGGGATAAATTTTTGATCTCCCCTAAAATGGAACCAACTTCAAAGCCCTAAAATGACAATTCTTACAAATTTCCAGAAATAGGAAATTAAACCAACTTCAAAGCCCTAAAATAAAAAAATTTATAAAATTTTAGAATCAAAGGAGGAAAACTTATTTTTTTACCTATATCATCGACATAACCCCAAAAGAGAAAGACACCCTAACAAAACCCTCAATTTTCACCGACCAGCAAAATACACAAAATCCTAGATCCTTGATATCAATCGAAACTGTAAAGATATGGAGAGGGGCATACTGTGGAAGTACCTAGGTACCTCCTGTCCTCGAGGTCAATGTTGTCGAAATCCTGCTCTTCGTCCAAAATGGCATCGATGGTCGTGATGTCGAAGAAGCGGAGCACGCCGTCGTGTCTCTTCTTCTTCCAACTGCACCTCTTCTTCTTTCCAAGGTCGTTCCTTCATGGCGAAGGAGAGAACGTCAAGAGATGGCACGGCGGCTTGCTCCGTTTCTTCGACGATCGGGATTGGGTCGACGGGGATCGAAAAAGAGAAGAAGAAGAAATAGAGAGAGGAAGAAAGGAAAGGGATATAAGGGGAGGATAAATGGAGAGAGGAAGGGACTCTAAGAGGAGGAGAAATGGAGAGAGGAAAGGAGAGAAGAGTTGTTTCTGAGAGAGAGGGTTTTTTTTCAAGATCAGGAGAAACTTTGCTGCTTTTCTCCATAAAAAAGAACCACAACCGTCAGCAAATATAAAAAGTAAAAAATTACTATAATGGCAGCCATAAAAATTGTGCAATTTTTTTGCACATACATTAATTGACTGTTATCACCAATCTGTCAATAAAAAATATTTTTTCTTGAGAGTTTCTCTAAAACTGTCAACTATTATGGTAAAAATTTGATAAATTAACATAAAATGTGTGCTTTTTTACATATACCTAAAACAGTCAAGAATACCCCTTTCCTTGATGATTTTTTATGACCGCCAAGAAATAAACCGTTAAGAAAAGTCATTTTTCTTGTAGTGCATTGTCCTTATGATCCATTAATGAAGTGTAATCGAGTGACACTAAATATATACTAGAGTATGAAGATAGGTTTACCTGGACTATAGAGTCGACCAAAGCCTCAGACAAGAAGATAGTAGGATAATTGAAGAGGCACGAACATCGGACGTATCCTAGATTTAATGAACTTGAACTATTTAAACCTCTTTCATCATAATCTCATATACTAATACTTTTTACTGATGCTGCTTTTATGGCCTAATTTTTATAAGCTTATTCTTTTATCAAGCTTGTTTGAGACATATATTTTATTGGGGATGCTCACTAACATATTATCTAATCAGAATTAGAATATTATGGTCTGATCAACCTTAGTGCACTTGGTTCGTCCTCCATATGACTATTCTACATAGATTGAGATATAGTTGACTTAGCTTATTAGACAAACATACTTGCCCTCTAGACAGAAATGAGCATATTATATTGGTTACGTAACTGTACTGATATGAGTCTACGAATAGAAACCTACAAGATCTCAACCGCAACTTCCTTGACAATTCCCTTTTGAACTATTCAATCGCCTTTGAATCCCGTACTTGCATTCGATCACATCTTCATTGAACTCTTTATTGTTTTTTGTCTTCCACTATTTCGAAAAAACAAATACTTGTGCTTGAGGGAAGATAGACACAGTGTATCCTCCTTAACTTGCAATACCACCTATGGCCAAGATAGTTGTATATATGCAAGTGTATTTAGCCATTGACCAAACCACGTGACTACATCCTTATCTTGAGTTACTCTTCCCTCAACCCTAGATCTATTATCATGACCTTCTAATTATTTAGAACTTGAGAATGATTAGAATCATTTCCTTGATCGTATCCCAATATAGAAGCCTATTTTCTCTCAAGGAACCACGTCTCATGAGTCTCTACTTATTATCATCTTGATTTACTTAACCCTTAATAATCTTTACTTCATGTGTTAATTAGCAACCCTTAGCCATTACCTAAACACATACCATAATCTTTGAACCCAACCATATGTATTTCTTTCCTCCTAAATTGGTTTGCTTCCTTATGGAGGACTACTCATTAAACCCCTCCGTAAATCGTATAACTTCGATCCTAATGTGTTTCCCTTTTGCTAAGATGAGAATCGTATCATGAAACCCTTCAGTTATAGTGGGACTAGATTTTAAAATCCCATAGAGGAGATTAATGACAAAGTTTGTTAAGAAGACTATGCGATTACGAGGTATATATAAGATTGGACATAAGTTAAAATATATTATAAACCCTATTTGATGAAATTGAGGAATGTGATGTATTTTTAGGATAATATAATCAAAGGTGAATAGACTTCTCGATTGACTAAATTTGGTTCTTCGAGGTAAGTCAAATATTGAGAAAATTTTCATATAGTGACAACATGTCACGACCCGCACCTAGTGTAAGGGCACAAAAAAGTGGGTACGTCCAGCCTACGTCGTAGTGTCGGCGGTAGAACGCTGTCCTAGGTCAAAACATCTAGCAATAACCATACATGTGCAATGATATACACTCCAAAAGGAGGACAGTATAAAGATACAACTCAATCACAGCATCTAAGGTGGAACAAAGAGAAAAATTGTAAAGATAAGATAAAAAAATAATCTCCAACCAGCTACAAATGAGAGTAATATCTGAATATACAAAAATCACTAATATCCAGAACTGAAAGTACATAAAATAAGACAACTAATGGGAAACTAGTCTAGAGATCTAATCTAGATAATAGGAAAGCCTTCAACAACTCTAGGATCCTCCTGAGGGTCCAAGTCACCAGTATCATCTAAGCCTGTGCCATAATATATATGACAGAACTCCTCCTCTTCACCTGTAATATTTTTAACAGTCCAATCAGGATGGGAACGAGCACAATACATCTCACACAGTTCATATCTTGACATGAATTATAAAGCATGTGATAGGTTAAGATACATGAAACGCTGTAAGAAATAAGCATAAAAAAGAGAGAGAAACTGATAAACAAGTCTATCTATATATGATAATAGAGAACTGTAAGTGACTATGTGATTTAGAGTACAAGATAGACATGTTAACGGCTTGATTTGCACATGATTACACTAAAGAGTTTGTACATGATTATACTACTTTAGAATTGTTCACATGACTATTTATACTCCCCCATGCCCTAATCAATACACAAGAATCTAGACATGTTATGTTATTGTACATGATAGTTTATACATAAAGCTCATGAGATCATGACAGTACATAAGAGCACATAAGTATACATGAATAATAAGAGTCCATAAAATACATGATGTTCGTAAAAAGCACATGATACGATGTATTCGATGCACCCGAAGGGGATAACATCTCATGTAAAGATCCATATCGTACTAATCCATGATAATTCTCACTGAGGTATTAAATAGTATTCCCATGACCTAGCTTGGCCGGCCACAACATTGGTGGGCTTGGGTTTCCTAACAGTTGGGTATGGGCTTCTTTTTATGGTTAAAAGAATTATTAATTTAATGGTTTCTAGCTAGCCTCTATTCACACTTGCCAATTAGCTTCTAACCTGAAACTAACTAGAATAGGATTATTAACCCTAACTAATCATGCTACTAAGTCACCAAGTCATGGTGAGACACTAGGCTAGGTTGCACCAAGGCTATACTATCAAAACACCAAATTCACAAAACCAATAATATAATATATTAAAATAATCAAAGAAATTTATAATTACCAAATTATCCTTAAATAGAAAAATGGATGTGACAAATCTACCCTCCTTAAAAGAATTTTGTACTCAAAATTAAAGATAAAACTGAATAGAGGAGAAGGATAGAAAGTCATACCTCACGGCTGAAAAAGATAAGGGTATTTCTCGCGCATCTCGTCCTCCCTCTCCCAGGTAGACTCACCTGGAGAGTGGTTCCTCCAAGCTACGTGAACCAACGATATCGTCTGGTTCCTCTGCACCTTCTCTCTTCGATCCAAAATCTTCACAGGCTGTTCTGGATAACTAAGAGTAGGGCCCACCTCGATCTCGGAATGGTCCAGTACATGGCTGGGATCTGCCACATACCATCTCAACTGCGATACATGAAATACATTGTGGACTCCCTCTAATGCAGGGGGCAAGTCCAGTCTGTATTACACATTATCGACTCTTCTGCTGATGACGAAAGGTCCGATGAAATACGGACTAAGCTTTCCACCTCCACCAAAGCGAATAGTACCACGCGTCAGAGATATCCACAGGAACACTAGATCTCCAACCTAGCACAAATATGGTCTCAAGCTTAACTATAACAATCACATGATCAAACACAAAAATCACAAAATAAACAAAATCTTAATCCTAAGTCTAAGCTGTACCTCAAACTGCAAAGTTCTTCGGTGGCTATCGGCCCAATGCCATCGTCTGTCTTGTGCTATACGAAGTCGATCTCTGATGAGCTTCACCTTCTCGGCTGCGTCAACAATCATCTTAGGTCCAAATAAAGCTCGCTCTCCAACGTCGTCCCAAGACAAGAGTGTACGACATCGACGCCCGTACAGTACCTCAAATGGTGACATCCCAATATTGGCCTAGAAACTGTTGTTGTATGCAAACTCTACTAAATGCAAATAATCCTCCCAGGAGCCTCCAAAATCTAAGACACAAGTTCGCAGATGTCCTCGAGTGTCTGAATAGTCCTCTCTGGCTGTCCTTCCGTCTAAGGGTGGTATGTAGTACTGAACCTGAGCAGAGTACCGAAACTAGTCTGCAGACTCCGCCAGAAATGGGAAGTAAAGCGACTATCTTGATCCGAGATAATGCTCACCGGAACTCCGTGTATCCTGATAATATACCGCATATACATCTCTGCTAGCCTCTTAGTAGACGTGCCCAACTTAAATGGCAAAAAGTAGGTAAATTTGGTCAACCTATCTACGATGACCCAAATCGTGCCTTTTCCACCTGGGGTACATGGCAATCCAGAAACAAAGTCCATCGTGATGTGTTCCCACTTCTACGACGGAATGGACAATATCTGTAACAGTCCTCCTGGCCTCTGCCTCTCTGCCTTAACCTGCTGACAGACTAAACATCTGGCTACGAAGCGAGCTACCTCCCGCTTCATCACATACCACCATACAAGCTCCTTCAGATCCCTATACATCTTGTTGGCACCTGGATGCATAAAGTACTGAGAGCGATGGGCCTCCTGCATAACCTGCTCCCGAAGCTCTCCGCTAGGCACACACAGTCTGGAATCGTGCCTCAATATGCCATCCTCTGTAAGAATAAACTCATCATCCACCAATCCTGCTCGAACCTGCTCTCGGATACACCACAGAGTAACATCCTTGAACTGAGTCGACTTGGTCCTCTCCATCAAGTTCGACTGAATCTGATGGCCCCACATCTGCATCTGAACTTCTGGCACAATCACCTCGATCCCCAGGCTCTCTAAATCTACTAACAAGTGACGATCCATCGTCAAACACATAGCTACCGGATTCCTACTCAAGGCATCGGCAACCACGTTGGCCTTTCCTGGGGGATACTGCAAAGAAATATCGAAGTCCTTCATCAATTCCAACCATCTGCGCTGCCTCGTATTGAGCTCTTTCTGTGTAAACACGTACTTCAAGTTTTTGTGGTTTGTGAAATCTCCACACGCTCTTCGTATAGATAGTGCTTCCACAACTTAAGAGCAAAAATAACTGCCACCAACTCCAAATCATGGGTAGGGTAGTTTTTCTTATGCGAACATAATTGCCTGGATGCATAGGCAATCACCTTCCCAAGCTGCTGCAAGACACAATCCAGACCCTTCCCTGAGGCGTCACTGTAGATAGTGAACCAGTCTGATCCTGATGGCAATGTCAAATTGGGGCTATCGGTCGCTTCTTCAACTCATTGAAAGCAATCTGACATTCCTATGACAAGATAAACTCTGCGTCCTTCCGGATCATCCTAGTCAATAGTTTTGTAATCCGGAAGAAATCTTGAACGAACCTCCTGTAGTAGCCTGCCAATCCCAGAAATCTCCTAATCTCTGCAACTGAACTCGGTGCTGTCCACGCCTCAACTGCTCTGATCTTTTTCGGGTCTACTGAGATCCCATCTCCAGTCACAACATGACCTAGAAAATCAACTTGTTCCAAAAAGAACTACACTTTAAAAGTTTCCGTAAAGCTGCTCCTTCCTGAGAGTCTCCAGAACCACTCTCAGATGCTCCTCGTGGTCCTCTGGGGTCTTCAAATATACCAAGATGTCGTCGATGAACACCACCATGAACTTGTCCAAGTACTGGTGGAACACCTTGTTTATCAAGTTCATGAATACCGCCGGGGCGTTAGTTAACCCAAACGGCATCACCATGAAGTCAAACTGCCATATCGTATCCTAAATGCTGTATTCGGAATGTCCTTCTTCTTTACCTTCACTTGATGGTAACCTGACCTCAGATCAATTTAGGAGAATAACTTCGCTCTGCTCAACTGATCGAACAAATCATCGATCCTTGGCAGCGGGTACTTGTTCTTGATCGTGAGGCGTTGAGAGCCCGGTAGTCGATACACATCCGTACCGACCCATCCTTCTTCGGCACAAAGAGTACTGGTGCACCCTATGGTGAAGAACTCGATCGGATGAAGCCTTTGACCTGTAACTCATCCACCTGCTTCTTAAACTCTACTAGCTCGTTGTTGTTCACTCTGTAGACGTACTGAGATATCGGCTCTGCACCGGGCACCAAATCTATAGAGAACTCCACCTCTCTGTCTGGAGGTACCTTGGCAACTCCTCCGAAAATATATCCATGAACTCAGCTATCAATGGATGTGGCACGCTCTACTCCTCAACTGAAGCTCTGCAGAAGACTCTACTGCTCTGGTCCGTCTCTCGTCTGGTGAACTCGAACTCTAGCTCTCCTGGCACTCTGAAGAGAACTCTACCACCATAACAGTCTATACTGGCATGATGCCTGCTTAACCAATCCATATTGAGTACAATATTATAGTTCGGTAATGGCATTATGAGTCGACTCACATTCAGTTCTCGGCCTCACAAAACTACTCTCCGATCCATGCAAACATCACGGACGAGGATGATACCACCCCTAGTCATGATCTTGCAAGTCCTAGACAATGGTTCAGAAGAAAGCTGGTGTCTAATAGCAAAAGATATATACACAAAACTATGGGAAGCCCCTGAATTAAACAAAGCGAATACAAAAAGTAGTCGAGAAGAACAGAACCTACTATCAGATCTCCTACTGCCTGTATCCTCGGCTGACATGGCAAAGGCTTGCCCCTGCTGACCTCCTCTGGTCTGCTGCTGGTGGTGGGTAAACTTCTGCTGCTGAGTCGGTAATGGTCCCTTCTGCTGTCCTACCGGAGGCTTGGCTCCTGTTCCCTGAACTGTACGTCTTGAAGACATGGGACAGTCCCTTAGCTAGTGCTCCATTGAACCACAAAGGAGGTACTTGCCTAGCCTCTTCCTACACTCGTTCTATATATATCCTATCTTCTTGTAGAAGGTGCAGCTGCTGACTTGCTGTTGTCTAGGTGCCTGTTGTTTCTGTTTTGCTGAAAAGGCGCACGACCCTAACTCTGGAACTGCTACTGTTGGAACGGCTTCTGCTTTGCTGCTGCTGATAATGGGGCCTCTTGGCCTGGCCTCCACTGCCGCTGGCTCCATGTGAATCATGACCTCTCTTCAGTTTTAGTTCGAGGTCGTCCTCCGCTGCCATAGCTCCCATCAAAATCTCATCAAAGTAGCATTTCTGTTGCTCTTGGTCAAGGACTTAACTTCCTTAATCAAGTCCTTCCTGAACCTCCTAGCCTTTGTTGTCTCGCTAAGGCCTTCCACAAATCTGTCCAGATGGCAGAACTTTCCAGCGTACTCCTCTACTGTCTTGTTCTCCTGAACCAGGTTCTCGAACTGCGTCTCCAAGGTGCCAAGTGCTATGTCGGGAAAGAACTTCTGCTTGAAGAGCTTCTTAAAAGCCTCCCAAGTCTGCCCCTGCATCCAACCCTGGGGTCGGTCTGGTACTATATCCAGGCAAGGTCCTTCATCTGGCAGCCTACTGCTTCTATCTTAAACCTAGCTGGTATCTCTGTGAGATGAAAGATCTCCTCTATATGTTCGATCCAGTCGTTGGTATATAGGATACCCTCGTACCCTTGAAGTCTCACAGCCGCATCTTCTGAAAGTCATAAATGCCCAGAGTCCTCAGCTGGTACGGCTGTATCTGCCCTTCCTATGGTAGGATAGTCACCTTCTCTACTGCCACCATGGCTAGCTGATGGCCATTGTCAATGCCCTACCTCATATCTTCTGTCTGGCGTCACTGAGTCTCCATCATCTGCTGCATAAAGGCAAAGAACTGCCACATATCAACTGTCCCCTAAGGTGGTGGTGGTGGTGGCATCTCCTGAACCCCTGGGGTAGTCCTCGGGACCGGTGGAGGAGCACCCCCAAAAGTTGTAGACGGTCCCACCTGAGCTGGAACAAGAGGTGTTGTGGTCCCCGGGTCTTACTGAATCAGGCGAGAAGTGGCAGACCACTCAGCAATATCCCTTAGACCAGAGCGCTGCGATCGTTCTCCACCATCCTGAAGACAGATCAAAACAAGAAATAATTACTGAGGAGAAAGCGATATAATCAAAGGAGGGCAGTTCATTTCAAAATAAGGCAATTAGCAGCGAAAATTAGATAAGAGTTTTCCTAATGTGATTTGAGTACCTTAACTTATATCCTAAATCCTACTGTAGGCTGTAGCGATACTCTAATTCAAGTACCGCTACGAAATTGTACGTTACGACTGACCTGTATAGGCTACCACTAAAAACGTGTTACGACCCGTACCTAGTATAAGGGCAGTATCGGCAGTAGAACACTGTCCTAGGTCACAACATCTAGCAATAACCATACCTGTACAATGATATACACTGTAAAAGAGGACAGTATAAAGGTACAACTCAATCACAGCATCTAAGGTGGAACAAAGAGAAAAGATGTAAAGATAATAAATGAATAATCTCCAACCAACTACAAATGAGAGTAATATCTGAATATACAAACATCACTAATATCCAGTACTGAAAGTACATGAAATAAAACAACTAATGGAAAACTAGTCTAGAGATCTAATCTAGACAATAGGCAACTCATCAACAACTGTAGGATCCTCCTTAGGGTCCAAGTTACCAGTGTCATCTAATCATGTGCCATAATATGTAGGACAGAACTCCTCCTCATCACCTGTAATATTTTTAACAGTCCAATAAGGACGAGAACGAGCACAATACATCTCACGCAGTTTATCTTGACAGGAAATATAAAGCATGTGATATATTAAGATACATAAAATGCTGTAATAAATAAGCATGAAAGAAAGAGAGAAACAGATAAACAAGTCTATCTATATATGATAATAGAGAACTGTAAGTGACTATATGATTTAGAGTAAAAGATAGACATGTGAACGACTTGATTTGCACATAATTACAAAAAGACTTTGTACATGATTACACTACTTTAGAATTGTTCACATGACTATTTCTAATCCCCCATGCCCTAATTAATACACAAGGATCTAGATAGGTTATGTATTATACATGATAGTTTATACATGAAGCTCCTGAGATCCTGAGAGTACATGAGAGCACATGAGTATACATGAATAATAAGAGTCCACAAAACATGATGTTCGTGAAAAGCACATGACACGATGTATTCGATGCACCCGAGGGGATAACATCTCATGTAAAGATCCATATAGTACTAATCCATGATAATGTCATGTCAGAATTAAGTAAATTAAACTATGACAAGAATATAATTCCTAACAAGTATAAACCGGTCAGAGAATGTACTCGCCTGATATCCTGGCTGTCTGATGAGAATATAAGTCTGAGCTGGAGTATCTGAGTTATATTGAAAGCAACACAGGTCACAATATGTCTAACATTAAATAAGAATAGCCTACACTGTATGCTAAATGATTCTAGGTCCTACTTGGTCAAGTTAACCCTTGGTCAACTCTAGTCAAACCTGGTCAACCATAAGTCAACTAGTCCGTTTACTAATTTTTAGGTCAAACATAAATTATCTAATCATTCTGAGCTCGTTTGAGTCGATTTGGATCAAGTTTGACTTAAAGTTGACTTTTGCCAACATGGTCGACTTGATGGTCAACTCGACCAGTTTAGGCTCATGCGGTCAATACTAATCTGACTCATTAACCCTAGACTATATCCTTTAGTAACAATAACATATATACACACTTATAATCCAAATATTAACATTAGGATACATATATACATATATATATACATATATATATGTATATAATACAAGGTAGTAGGAAGCTTGTGTGTGTGTGTGTGTGTATACTGTGTTGAAGGGAACCATCCCATCTCAGTAAAACTGAGATTCTATTCAATCAAACCAAATTTAGAATTAAAAAAAGGATTCACAAACACACACACATTATATATATAATATATAATATATATATAAATATAATCTATATATATATATTATATATATATAATATATATTTAATATATTTAATATGTATATGTATATATATTATTTAATATATATATATATATATATACAAAAAAAATGTATATATATATATATATATATATATATATATATATATATATATATAATATATATATATAAATAATATTATAATATATATATATATAAAAATATATATATATTATATAATATATATATATATATATATATATATATATAATTAGATTATATGTATATATATTATATATATATATATAATTATATATTATATAATATATATATATATAACTTAAATCCAACAAGATTTTCAGAAATCTAGAAATCACCCAATAAATCTCAGAATTGAGAATGAACAAACTTCACATGAATATTATATAACCATATATATTGTAACATTTGATACAATATCTCTATAATATTAAATATTAACATATGCCTCTATACAATAATCTCAGAAACTGAAAACCTAACAATACATGAGATTAACATTCTTTCAAACATTCGAAATCCATTCGAACTCACTGTTCAACAAACATCAAACATAAATATATTCAAACCCAATTTTCAATTGCCAATCCAACTCATTTAAAAATGAAACAATTTCAATTTAACTTGAAATAAAAATAATATCTCAATCTCGTTTTTCGTTATACGTATTTTGGTATGCGTATACGAGATTTCTGACATTTATCAGGTGGACCGTAGTTAGACTTGTCTTGCTTAGCCTAGTCTTGGTTTAATCTTGACTTGGTTTATTTGATTTGGTTTGGTTCATTTTGACTTAGTTTAGCTTTTTTTGGTTTATTTTGGTTTGGTTTTGGTTTGAGATGGTGAGGATTACTATAGTCAACTCCACTCTCTCTCCTTCATTATTTCTCATAACTTCTTCTTCTTCCTCCATTACTCTCCCACCAACCTAAAGAACTTAGGCAAGTGCAACTTGCTTCATGATGGATCTTCTATTTAATTGTTCTATCTTCTTCTCTACATGATTCTAAGCATCTTTAGGACTTGACATTTTTATTTTGGTGGATGGATTCTTGTAGATCTAAGTTTGTGCCATTTTTGGTTTTTTGGGTTTGATCTATTAAACTTCTTTGTTTTCAAAATCTAGTTGTTCTATGTTGTAGAGAATTTTTTCTACCCCCATTTTGACCTATGGAAGTCCAAATTTGGACTTACAGTGAAGGTTTTATGGAGCTTGGAAGCTATGGATTCCATGGCCATCTTTCTCAAAGCTTTTTTTTGAGAAGATGGGCACCCATCGATTCTTACCGCATGGGCACACATCGACTCTGGCCGTATTGGACTCTGGCCGCATGAGAAGATGGGCAACCATAGACTCTTACCGTATGGCACCCCATCGCTTCTTATCACATGGGCACCCATGACTCTTGTCGCATGGGACTCTGGCCGCATGAGAAGTTGGGCACCCATCGACTCTTGCCGCAGGGCACCCTAGCGATTCTTGCCGCATGGTACCCCAGCGATTCTTGTCGCATGGCACCCCATCGATTCTTGCCGCATGGCAACCCATCAACTCTTGTCGCATGGCACCCATCGATTCTTGCCGCATGGGCACCCATCGACTATAGCCACATGGGACTCTAGCCGCATGAGAAGATGGACACCATCGACTCTTGCCGTATGGCACCCCATCGATTCTTGCCGTATGGCACCCCATCATTCTTGTCGTATGGCACCCCATCGACACTTACCATATGGGCACCCATCGACTCTGGTCGCATGAGAAGATGGGTACCTATCCACTCTGGCTGTATGGGAAGATGGGCGCCCATCTACCCTTGGCCGCATAATGCCTTTTTGGCTGTTTTATGCCCTATATGGCTGATTTGTGGCCAGAATTTCTCCAACTCCCAACATAAAGTTTAGATCTTTATCTTGGCTTCAAGAATCTTCTTGTTTCACTTTAACTGGAGTTCATATGCGATCGATAACTTCAATCATAGTTTGATCTTTTTGGCATATTTTGTACATGATTTTTGAGGTTTTCTTCGACTATAATAAATTCTTATCATGATTAGATGACTTTGTACAGTTAAAAAATGATTGTACACCCTTTGTACACCTAACACTAGCACAGATTTAATTATTGTTTTATGCCAATTAGTTAGGATAATTATTGTTTCACTTTAACTGGAGTTCATATCCCTTCTCACATGTCAGGATATGTCTTTCCTTTCGAGTATTTATTATATGATATGATATAATATGATATGATATGTTTCCATGCTTTTTTGGATTTACTGTACTTTATAATCTATGCCATGTTAGAATTTCTTTATAGTGACCCATTGTGGTGCACTTATAATTTATGTCTTTCTTTGCTTTACATTATAGTGACCCGTAGTGGTGCACTCTTGAACATTTCTTTCTTTTCTTTACAAGATAGTGACCCATCGTGGTGCACTTACATGAACACGACATGACAATATGACTTTACATGATAACTCATTATAGAGACCCGTCGTGGTGCACTCTTGACCAGTAACTTGGCATGATAATTCTTGATAGTGGTCCGTCGTGACGCACTCTTGACATGATAAGTAACCTAACATGATAATCTTGATATGCTATTATGACGGCTATCTTGACTTGCTAAGTAACTCTTGTCTTGACACCGTGGGTGTTTGTGCTTGTGTAAGCTACATGTATAGTCTTGCATCATGTCTAGGACATGAATTCCTGGTTACCACGATCAGGGATTCTTACTGAATCTGAATAGGACAACAACTAGCTTGATTACCTAGATCATTGGAGATTTTCCGGTTACTGCTGCCCTTTGGTCTTGGTCTTATATATATATATACATAGGATTTGGAGCTATCTGTCTTGATGAGCACACTTCCAGCACACCATCGAGTGGGGCACCTCTTTAGGACACATGTATCTTAATACAGTGTGTCAGTTATACTTATTTTCTTTTGGCTTGGATAATTCAGGTAGCAGCAGACAGGTAACTTGACTTGGATATCTCGTTGCATCTTGCTAGTAACTAGGCTTGTGATAACCCTAGTTAGTTAAAGTATCAAGCCGTACTCTTTGCTTGGTCGTAATTGTTGAATGGAGTCCTATCTTGTCTAGTCTTGCCTAGATCCAGTATATGGCTATCTCAGGACATGCTTGTGTATTTTACTTTATCGATAATCTAGAGACTATGTTCTGTTCAGGTGAAGGGTTAACTCCGTTCCTCGTTTGGTTTAGGGTTGTAACTTGGTTACCGGAATAGTCCTTTAGTTATCTTATCGTTTATCACCTTGTTTCTCTAACTCATGTCTTTTGTTATTTATTTATGTCCTTATGTGCTAACTTGCTAGTCTTAGTTCCTAAGTGAAGCCTCCCTTGTGGCACTTGCTCTTTCTAGAGTCTGACCAGCTGGTTTTGTATGGCCAGATTTCGGAGCAGCACCCGAGGATCTTCTTTCGAAGCAGCACCCGAGGATCTTCCAGCCTTCCAGCCAGATGGTGAACACTAGATGTAACCTTGGCAACGAGTGGGTTTTATTTTGCTCTCCTGCTCTATTATAAAATTATTCTTTTGAGGCGTTTAGCCGCCGAGCAAGTGTTAGCTCATGTTGAATACTTTACTGTATGCCTACGGGCTGTAAAATGATTAAAAATCCTAGGGTTGATCATGTATGACTGAAACTCTTGCTAGTCCTTATATTTTGTACGACTAGCTTCATTATCATCTGTATATGAAATGTATGGGATGCCTTACTATTGAGTATCTGATGGTCTGGCATCTTGTAACCATTATTGCTTGCTTAAGATTGAGACACTAGGCTTGTTCTTAACCATAAGAGACTGATAGCTTGTAGATAAACCCTCATATATCTAGACAGTCGTTACTGTATATCGGTAGTTTACACTTTTATATACGTAGCTGGCTGTGTCTGTCCCCGTTCTCGAGTACTCTGGATCTGGGCGTGATACGGTTTAAGTGGTGCTCATGCATGGTCTTGTAAATCAAGATGTGTGGGGGTTTTACCGAATAGATGTCTCAATCAGCACTCGCCCTTGATCTCTACTCGTGCTTTCTAATCTTCCTAGAATCTTGACATGATCACATGCTTATATCCTCGATCTATCTTGGTCCTTCTTTATTGTTTCCCATGTCATTTTCAGTGCCGTTATACCTACGATCAGCCGGGAAAAGCTCAACCAGCACCCCAGTAGCAACAAAGATCAAGTCCATCACTTAGAAGCAGCCTCCCAAGTCATACCTTCCGGGGAATCGGGGCGATGCCCTGTACCAGACAGTACAAGATGCTTGGTCCAGAGATGGTTACGTAGACTATCTAGGTGGTCAGATAAGTCAGAGATCATCTTCGAGTTGCACAAGATCGCCAGCACCATTGGGCCGATTCTCATCGGTGTCTCTAAAGTTTTCTGTCGGCGACCACGTGTTCCTTAAGATCTCGCCTACCCGTGGAATCATTCGATTCAGCGTACGAAAAAGCTTAGTCCTAGGTATATAGGGCCGTTCGAGCGAGTAGGTGATGTATCCTATCGTCTCGCTCTTCCGCCATCGTTACGTGAGGTACATGATGTGTTCCATGTATCCTAATTGTGACGGTATATTCGGATCCGAGCCATATCCTTGATTATTCGGAATTGGTTGTTGGTACCAACCTTTCGTATGAGGAAAGGCCCGTATCCATATTGGACCGAAGAGAAGAGGTACTCAAGAACAAGACTATTTAGTCCGTTGCTTGGGGTCACCACTCTTTGGGTGAGTTAACGTGGGAGCGTGAGGATGATATCCGCTAGTGATATCCACCCATGTTTGACTCATAAGGTATAATGTCTTCCTTATGCCTTATGCCTTTTAATTCCTTGCTTGCATGAATGATTGCTTGATTGGTTGCTAGTCGTGGATTATTTATACTTTAGTATAGCTTGTTCCGACATCTCTAGCCTCTTGATTAAATTTGAGGACAGAATTCTTTTAAGGTGGGTGAGTTGTCACCTCGTTTCCCATTATACATATTTTTGTATGCTATACGAGATTTCTGACATTTATAGGTGTACCGTAGTTAGACTTGTCTTGCTTAGCCTAGTCTTGGTTTAATCTTGACTTGGTTTATTTGATTTGGTTTGGTTCAATTTGACTTGGTTTAGCTTGCTTGGTTTATTTTGGTTTGGTTTTGGTTTGAGATGGTGAGGCTTACTATATAAGTCAACTCCACTCTCTCTCCTTCATATTTCTCATAACTTCTTCTTCTTCCTCCATTACTCCCCACCAACCTAGAAAGCTTAGGCAAGTGCAACTTGCTCATGATGGATCTTCCATTTTATTGTTCTATCTTCTTCTCTACATGATTCTAAGCATCTTTAGGACTTGATTTTTATTTTGGTGGATGATTCATGTAGATCTAAGTTTGTGCCATTTTTGATTTCTTGGGTTTTGATCTATCAAACTTCTTTGTTTTCAAAATCTAGTTGTTTATATTGTAGATAATTTCATTCTACGCCATTTTGACATATGGAAGTCCAAATTTGGACTTACAGTGAAGGTTTTATGGAGCTTGGAAGCTATGGTTCCATAGCCATTTTTTGGAGCTTTTTTGAGAAGATGGGCACCCATCGATTCTTGCCACATGGGCACCCATCGACTCTGACCGCATGGGATTCTGGCCGTATGAGAAGATAGGTACCCATCGACTCTTGTCACATAGCACCCCATGACTCTTGCCACATGGCACAACATCGATTCTTGTCACATGGGCACCCATCGACTCTTGCCGCATGGGACTCTGGTCGCATGATAAGATGGGCACCCAACGACTCTTGCCGTATGGCACCCCATCGATTCTTGCCGCATGGCACCCAATCGATTCTTGCAGGGAACCCCATCGATTCCCGCATGGGCACCCATCGACTATGGCCGCGGGACTCTGGCCGTATGAGAAGATGGGCACCCATCGACTCTTGTCGCATGGCACCCCATCGATTCTTGCCGCATGGAACCCCATCGATTTTTGCTGCATGGACCCTATCAACTCTTGTCGCATGGGCACCCATCGACTCTGGCCGCATGAAAAGATAGGTACCTATCCACTCTGGCTGCATGGAAAGATGGGCACCCATCCACCCTTGGCCGCATAGTGCCTTTTTGGCTCTTTTATGTCCTATTTGGCTGATTTGGTCAAAATTTCTCCCAACTCCCAACATAAAAGTTGTACATCTTTGTCTTGGCTTCAAGAATCTTGTTGTTTCACTTTAACTGGAGTTCATATGCGATCGATAACTTCAATCATAGTTTGATCTTTTTGGCATGTTTTTTGTACTTGACGCTTTTGAGGTTTCCTTCGACTATAATAATTTTTATCATGATTAGATGACTTCGTACAGTTAGAAAATGATTGTACACCTTTTGTACACCTAACACTAGCACAGATTCAATTATTGTTTTATGCCAATTAGTTACTTTTACTTATCCCTTCTCACATGTCAGGATATGTCTTTCCTTTCGAATATTTCTTATGTGACACTACAAGAATAAGGGCTTTTCTTGACGGGGATTCCCTGTCAAGAAATGGGTATCTTGATGGTTGCAGATCCGTCAACTAGGCCGAGTCGAGAAAAGGGCCCCCCTATTCATGACGGTCGCTGGAAGGGCTTTTCTTGACGGTTTTTTGCCGTAATATAAAGTACTTTTCTTGACTGTTTTTAGCCGTCAAGATAGCAGTTTTTAGAAACCGTCAATATAGGTAAAAACTTTTCTTGACTCTGGCCTAGATGATGGTTATTAGTCGTCAAGAAAATCTTCATGAAAATAGCAGTTACAGCAGGATTTTGTTAATTGTTGACATTTTTTAACCGTCAAGAGAAGCTAAACTTTGTATAGCCAAAATTTTATTTATAATTATATAATGAATCGAAAACACACATATATCAATAATCCAGATGATATACACATATCAAATAACTATAATATCTAATTTTTTATTAACAAACTGTATTGTTCATAAGCCACAAACTTCCAACACATCCAACCACAAACATCCAACACATATCCAACCACAAACACATCCAACTAAAATATGTATTTTCGTACATCTTAAACATCAAAACCTATATTTATATAAGTAAAAGCAGAATATGTAGCGAACCCGGAGCACATCCCTCCCATATTCGCAGCACCTTCATTTTTTATGTAGTTCCTAGAGAAAAAGAGAAATATATTTAATCATTTATGTGTACATGTTTGTAAAACTGATAACAACTAAGAACTAAATGAAATAATCACAAGACCTACAAGTCAACACATTAAACAAATTCTTGTGAAATTGAATCTGTGATAGGTCAAACTGTTCAAGAAAAATTACAAAGAGAGCCAATTGAAACTATAACAATAATGTAACATGAAGGTCAAGCATTTTGACAAATAAACCTGAACTAGAAAAATTGTATGAGCATGAATAAAAATGATTGTTGATAGAGTTATGTTCTACATGATCTTCCTAAAATTCTTCAGACAATATATTCTCATTCATAATTGAACTCTAAAATGCCTCCAGACTAATGGAACAACATAAAGACAAGTAAAAGATCTACCAGGACTTTCTAGTTCACCAATACCAATTCTCACTACCTCAAGCTGTACAAACAAGACAAAAGACAAGTCAAGGTTATGCACAAGCTAAGATGTCCCTTCTTATATAAGACTTATAATAGTACATAGATAACTGAGATTATTGGTCTAATAGAAGGAAATTAATTATACCTTTGCTCAAGCATGCTCCATATATTATGCAAAAGAATTGACAACAAAGAAATGAGTTATTCTCAAAAAATGATATTCTCATTAATCTCCAAATACTATTAAAGCTTCTGCAATCAGAAATAGCTAAGATGTAATTCTCTGTACTAGTAAGGTAGTATATTTACAAACACGTGTAACAATCCCCCAAAAGAAGATTATAAAGCAATCCTACAAAGAGCTCAAAAGAGTGATTAGGTATGTATGAGCTCAGAGTTAAGCAGATGCTTCTTGAAAAATATTTCCAACCACAATGTGTACGAAATAAACAATCCCAAAAAGAAGCTTCTTCAAATAATTGATACTAAAAATATGGAGAATGTATCATTTAGCATATATTCACAAATTGAGCCATTATAGCCACAAAACCGATACTAAATATGAAGGATGTATCATTGAGCACATATATTTCTCATCATAACCTAGTATATGACCATAGGAAATCGAAACTCAAAATAAACTGCAGCGTATCAAACATAGTCCAGTGTATCATAAAGATTGATAATTGAAAAAAAGTGAAATTTAAAGTGAAGAATTGTTAGTGCCGAGGCACAATTTTGATGGAAAATTCTAAAACTGAAACAATTGTACACAACGTTTTAAATGCAGCACCTTAAAGAAGATGTGCAACAGAGATCCTGGAGGATTTAATTACGAGGATCTAAAAAGATTCTGCATACACAAAAAATCTAAAGAGACTTTGTGTAAGCAACTATCGGCAGTAGAGCTTCTAAAAAGAAGTTACTGTAAAAGGCAACAGCAGCGATGACAGACGAGAATGAGATGCTGGGGTGAATGAACCACCGTTGCTCAAAGCTTTATTCGCCCCACACGAGCACGAACAGCTTCCAGGAACCAGCAAGTTCACGAAGAACTTTTGGAACGCTCGTAAGTCAATATTTAAGACTTGAACGGGCTTCCTGGACTTAACAGACTCCCTCAACTCTCTTCTTGGTGCATCTTTCAAAGGAGGCCAAGGGGCTCTATTTATAGAGTGGAGTTGAGACTTCACCTCTTCTTCTATCCGATGTGGGACTAAAATACCAATACTCAAAAATAGAGTTTGATATTTTAGATCATCCCACAATCAGCATAGAAGTGTGCCAGTCCACGCCTACCCCCGAACACTCCCGTGCATGCACGAGACATCCTGGATCCTGGAGTCCGTATCCGAGTCCAAGTCCGCACAACAAAAATTAACTTGCATCCTTGTTGGATTTAATCCTTTTTCTTTCTAGGAAAATAATCCCACATGGCACAAACTTGTGCCCCACTATACCTCATGTGCACATCAACACAAGCAATGCATTATATTGAGATACTCACCATTTTGCTATAGCCGATGTGGGACTATCTTTTCTAGTCCAAAGGCAAAAACACCAACAATCCCCCAATATCTCAATATATGGGTTGAGCGTTCCCCACAGTGACTGTCCATCATGCATTAGGAGAGATGTCTACGACTTGAATCTTTCCGCATAGGTTAAATAACAGCATGATACAAGAATGGACTAAGCCTTGAATTCTGCACCATAACTGTAATTCTTCCTACTCACATAAGGACATCAACTGTGCTTCTGGCTGCACATTGAAGGCCTTGTGCCAGCCTGGTTTCAGTGTATAATTTTGGGCGTCTACAAGTTTACCCACAAGAGACGGCCTGATATCTCTTTCCATACACTATAGGTGAGTTCTTTATTAAAGAGATATGGCATGAAGCCTTGCGCTTCCTTGCGGTGCTACGCCGCTATGACATGGCCTGAAGCCGAGGCATTACCCCTACCTGGGAACCTCATCGTAGTGTCGTACTACTGTAGCATGAGGTCACAAGCCTCTTTGTAGTGCCAAACTACCCAGCATGAAGCCTAAGGCTTCCTTGCGGTGTTACGCCGCAACGATATGGCTTGCAATGTCGAGGCTTTACCCCTACCTGGGTACCTCATCGTGGTGTCGTGCCACTGTAACATCGGGCCATCCTCCCTTTGTAGTGCTGTCTACAACTTTTTAATTACGTCATACAGCATTAGGCTACCTGCTATTTGCGGTGCTACGCCGCTATGACTTGGCTTACAAAGCCGAGGCATTACCCCTACCTGGGAACCTCATGGTGGAGTCATCCCACTGTAGCATGGAGTTTCACTCATGTAGTGCTGCTCTACCGTGCTTCCTGTAAAGCACACCAGGCATTCACTCTGCCTGAGAACTTATTAAGGCGTTTAAGCCAACCTTCTACATGATCTATTTTTTCCGCAGAAAAAATACATAGTAGACAACAGTGGTTATGGGTCTGTATCCCTTCCATGTTCCAGAGAACAAGTACCCACTGTTACCTGATAGTTTCCCAGTCAGTGATCCTCCTTTGAACCAAAAGTTAGATGCCTAGTAGATTTCTCTTTGAACTAATAGCATAAAACTTTATGGTAGGATTACAAAGGCACACTATCAGAATGCCTTCAAGCCTATTTTACAAGCTGTTATCGACCAACTGCGCTTGGGCCCTTTGTGAACGGATCTGCCAGGTTCTCCTGACTCCGAACATCAACCACTGCAATTACACCTTTTTGATAAGATCGTATACTGCCCTGTGCTTCAACCGTACAGTCCTCTTCTTCCCATTGAAGAGGTCATTTGATGCCACTGCTGCTGCCGCCTGGTTGTCACAGTATATCGGTATTGCCGGTATCTGAGCCCCAACCACTGGAAGATCATACATGAGCTTCCGAAGCCACTCTGCTTCATCTGCAGCAGCATCCAATGCAAAGAATTCAGATTCCATGGAGGAGCGAGATAACATAGTCTGCTTCTTCGACTTCCACGATATAGCAGCTCCGTCCATGGCGAATATGAATCCACCTGTGGAATACTCGCTCTCCATATCTGAACACCAGCTAGCATCACTGAAGCCTTCCACTACTAACGGATCTCCGCTGTAGAAAAGTGCATATGTCTGAGTTTTCTTGAGATATCTCATAACACGCTTCACATCTTTCCAGTGCTCAACGCCTGGATTGCTAGTGAACCGACTCAGCATTCCCACTGCAAAACTATGTCAGGCCTTGTGGCAGTAGTAGCGTACATCAAGCTTCGATGACGCTAGCGTACTCCAACTGCCTGACGCTTTCCCTCGAATTTGGCTCCAGCTTCTGACCACTTCGGTACGGTGTATCAATAAAAGGAAGATCTTGATACCCGTAGCGAGTGAGCATCTTCTCAATATAATGAGATTGTGACAGCGCTATTCCAGTGCCTGTCCAGATGATCTTGAGCCCCAAGATTACGTCGGCATCCCCCAAGTCCTTCATACTGAACTTGGTCGAAGGAATTTCTTTGTCTCTGTGATGCAGCTTAAATCGTACCTAGGATTAGCATGTCGTCCACATAAAGACATACGATTACTCCTCTTCCGTCAGCAAACTTCGTATAGACACACTTGTCTGTTTACTGACCCTGTAGCCATTTGACCTTATCACCTTGTCAAACTTCTCATGCCACATTTTGGGATCTTGTTTCAAACCATACAGAGACTTCATCAACTTGCAACTTTGTCTTCCAGACCTCTGACGACAAAACCTTCTGGTTGTTGCATGTAGATCTCTTCGGTCAGCTCGCCATTGAGGAATATCGTTTTCACATCCATCTGATGTATCACCAGCTTGTGTATTGCTGCTAGAGCAATTAAATCTGATGGTTGTCATCCGAGCTACTGGAGCATAAGTGTCAAAGTAGTCGATCCCCTGCTTCTGAGCAAACCCCATGGCCACTAGCCTAGCCTTGATCTTGTCAATGGTTCCATCTGCTTTCATCTTCTTCTTGAAGATCCATTTGCATCCGATGGGTCTTGCTCCTTCTGGCAGGTCAACCAATACCCATGTGTTGTTGGAGGTGATTGAGTCAATCTCGTTGTCTATCGCCTCATTCCAGAATACAGCATCTCTGGTCTCGCCTTATCATAGGTAAGCGGATCTGCTTCCACATGATAGGTGACGAAGTCATCTCGAAGTCTTTCGGCCTCCTCGTTCGCTTAGTTAACGACTCAGCGAGTTATGGTTCAGCTGGTGTCTCCTTGACGACAACTTATCTTGGACTACTGGTTCATTAAAACTTCTGTCTGCTTTGTACCCTATCATTCTCGGAAGATCTGCGAGAATAATATTCTTGTGTTTTGCAAACTTGTCTTCAAAGTATTCAGTATCGCGAGATTCGATGATATGGTTTGACTCTATATCAAGGAATCTCCGAGCATCACTCTTCTCGGCATACCCCAAGAAGATCGTCTTGTAGTCCTTGTCCCCAGCTTCTGAATCTTAGATCCGGGAGCTTCACATAAGCCAGACACCCCCACACTCGAATGACATTCAAGTTAGGTCTGACTTTGAACCAGAGTTCATGAGGTGTTAAGTCAGAAGTTGCATATGGCACTCTGTTCAGAATGAACGTTGCCGTTAGTGTAGCTTCTCTCCAGTAGCACTTTGGAAGACCCGCAGTCAACAGCATGGAGTTCATCATCTCTGTCAACGTTCTGTTCTTCCTTTCTGCTACTCCGTTGGATTGAGGAGAGTACGGAGCTTGTCTCATTGATGATTCCATGTTCTTTGCAGAATGATAAGAATTCATGAGTCCGATACTCCCCGTCTCGATCACTCCTTAACCTCTTGAGTTGTTGTCCAGTTTGCCGCTCAGCCTCGGCCCTGAACTCCTTGAACTTCTCGAATGCTTCGTCATTAGACTTGAGCAAGTAGACGAAAGCATACTTTGAGAATTCATCGATGAAAGTAATGAAATACTTCATCCTGACCTTTGTAGAGAATTGTTTGAAGTCAGATATCTGAGTGAACCAACTCCAGAAGATTTGTGCTTCGATGGACCCTGTGTCACGACCCGCACCCTGAAGAGGGGTACGAGTACGTGGTTACGTCCAGCCTACGCCGCAGTATCGGCGGTAGTAGAACGCTGTATATAGGGTCTGTAAATACTACGACTAAACAAGATAAATGTACCTGTATAGTATATACTCTCCGAATGGAGGTGACATAGCAATACAGTCTCAATCACATATATCAAACTAAGGTAGATAGTACGAAAAAGGAAATATAATAGAATAAACAGGAAATGAGTCCAAGATCCACGAGTCAGAGCTATACACAAAATATCCAGACTCTCAGAAAATATATAATAGGTACTACAAATCTGAAAGTGCTAGCTGGCGTGCAGGCCAGGCAAAACTAGCTAAACTACACTATTCAGGGTGATCAAAATCTAGTGGCTCTACCAACAAGCCATAGTCTAACTCTAATCCATCAGACTCTACCCATAGTAGGTCGGGCAATCAGCCTCTGGATCATCTGTAAAATTTGTCAACGATATCCTGTCAGAAAAATGAGCAAGTACAAACACCAACAGCAGTTCCATATGAATTGACAAAGCTATAAGAGACAGTATAATGAAATACAAGACAAGGATATGTAAAGTACAGGGTAAAACCAGCAGGAAATGTATAATAGGTGTGAGTACTGAATAGAACAACAATATGTATGTAGGATTTGCTTAGGAACTATCCGGAAGCCGAGTTACAACCCTTAAACCAAACAAGGACCGGGGTTGTAACTCTTCTCCCGAATAGAACTTAGCCTCCTAGGATAAAAAAATATGAAAAGGTGCCTTGAATTATTAGTGCGTCATATGATCAGTTTGGGAAACATGTTCAAGCTTTCATCTGACCGACTACGAACAAATAACAAGTGTGAAACAACAAGTGTGAAGATAAGGCCGGTCAACATGGAAAGTTCAAGTAGCTATGAACAAGTGTCGAGTACAAGTGTGAAACAACAAGTGGGTATTTTGATCACACAACCACTAATAACTCTCCATCCCCGAATAGTATAAAAGATCCGGTCATAACACGTTATGACACGAGGTTTAAGAGCAGGTGATCAGCCCACTCCCAAGTCTATGTCTATACAAGTACAAGTAACAAATCGAGTCATGTACCAATATACCAAGTAATCCGGGAACAACATCTCATGACAGGATCCGACATATACTAGTCCGTAAAATATCGTGTCTGGAAATCAAGTAAGATACTACGACTGAATCGGATATAGCAGATATCAAGACAATGAAAACTATCAGTGAATGTACTCGCCTGTGGTCCTGAGCTGATAGGGTGAACAGACGCTCAGAGCGATCACAGACCTAAGATAAGATACTATGAGTCAAACAGGGCTCAATGCTGAAAAAGAAAACTAATACAAGCCATGAATGCAAGTCTAAGTCAATACTAGGTCAATCTAGGTCAAACTGGGTCATACTAGGTCATACGAGTTCATACTAGGTCACTGGAAGTCAATCCAAGTCAAACTAGGTCAATCGGGATCAAAGGTTGACTTACAGTTGACTTTTGGTTAAAAAGTCAACTCTGGTCAACCCTGGTCAACTCTAGTCAACTCTGGTCAACTCTAGGTCAACCCTAGGTCAAAATAGTCTAATGTTGACCAACTATTGACTTTCAGTCAACTGGTCAACTCTGGGTTAGATTCGGTCAAATCGGGTCGCTTAAAGGCTAAGTTTGACTCTCGGTTGACTTTTGTTGACTTTTGGTCAAAAAGGTCAATCGACGTCAAAACTAGTCTTAGAGTACCATATTTGATCATTACCAACCACGAGAATCAAGTTCTAACTCTATCTTAGGCTTCTAACACAAATACCCTATTCCTAGGCAAAACTAGCATTTACCCTTCTAAGGTAAATCCCGATACCTTGCCCAAACCCAAGGAAACTCCGTAAATACCCATGGTACTAGCCTAGGCTCCTTAGGGTAGCTAGATATCAACCTATAAGGTTTACCTACCAAGAAATTTGGGTATCCTAAGTATCTAGGCCATGTTAGGATACGGGGTATCGATTTACCCTATTACCTTATTCTATCTCATGAATTTACCCTTTTCACTCTCACACTCAACTACACCACTCACTCTCATGATACACTCCTATATTTATCACTCATAGGCTCTCCTATAGGTTTCCTATTAGTTTATATACTATAGGTTACTAGATACACTCACTAATGGCTCTCTCACACACACAACTCACAACACTCACACACACACAGGCAAAACATGGACTGATTTTGGAGGACTTGTGGACTGATTTTGTGGGGATTATAGGGCTGTTATTTGGACTGAAATTGGACAGAAATATAGGTGTTTAGGACAGCTATCAATGGGCTAAAATGTGGACTGAATTGTAGGGGTTAAATGGGTTGGATGTTGGCTAAATGGGAGGACATGTTGGGGCTGTCCTTGGACAGTCCAAGGGGAGTTTCATGGGCTGAAAGTAGGGTGTTTTCAGGACTGAAATGGGGGGTTAAGAGGGCTGGTTCATGACAGCAAATAGGGGCCAAAACAGGACTGTTTTGGGACAGCATATTGGGTCAATGGTGGACTGAATTTGAGGCCAAAATAGGGACTGATTTTAGGCCAATGTGTGGACTGATTTTATGATGGTTTGGGGCTGTTTTGGAGTGGCAAATAGGAATGATTTATGGTGTTATATAGGGCAGCAATGTGGGGTTATTAGGACAGCCATGGGGTGTGCAATGACAGCCATGGGGGTGTCCATGGCTGTGCATGACAGTCCCAAAAAGGGGACAGAATTTGGGGTGCTGTCCTTGACAGTTAGGACAGCAGGTTGGGCTATTCTTGACAGCCAAGAATGGGGTTTCTCTCGTCCCTAACACATCACAAACTCCTCTCTCCATCTCACACAACCAACCACTCCACCATTTCATCAAACACCACTCACTCACACCCTCTAAACACAAACACACACATACACACATGGCCATGCCATGCTTGGCCGACCATGCTGTGCTCTCCCCCATCCCACACAACATCACACCACATAAATATACTCTATATATAAACCATATATATATATAATATATATTGATATATATAACCACATATATATACATATAGGAAATAAGAATATGATACATAGGAGAAATCATTCCTAACACATGTAAAAATATGGAATAAAGGTTAGAATAGCATCAAAACAATATACCAATAATTTTATAAGTGTCCAAATAGAGTTTTCTCCATTAGGACACGATCCTACTCCTAGGATACCTCTACAAGTGTCCAAATGGATATGAAATGGACTCAAATGGACACAACACCAAGGGGGTCATTCCTACGGGTTCAAAATAATCCTACATGCATGGGGGTGGATTAGAGGAGAGATTATACCCTCCGGGAGAGAGTTTCAAAGGAAAAAGCTTTCCGACTCGACACCGACACGTAGAGATTCCAAATGGACACGAACGAGCTTCGAATCCTCCCAAACTTGAGGAGCTCCTTCCTTGGATTGAATGGAGAGGGAAGGAAGAAGATTTGGTGGAGAAATGGAATGATTTGGTGATGGTTTGATTAGGGAAAGCTTTCTAAAAAAATGGGGAAGAGAAGAGAGAGAAATGAAAGGGGGAAATGATGAAGTGGTGGAGTCTTATCCACCAAAAGTGGCCAGCCATAATAGTGGGTTTTGTCCTATTAGAAAAGGTCAAAAAGCCCCTTACACTAATCTATTAGTTAATACATGGAAGGGCTTCTAAGTCGGGGGTAGTTTAGTCAAATCGAAATCACTAATCCCTAATTAATACTAACTAAAATAATTAGCCTAGTCTCTAACCAAAATATCTAACATGTGGGCCATGGCTAACTAGTGTGTGGGCCCGCTAAGGTCAAAACTACCCCGGGTCCCCGAAACAAGTCAAAACAAGTCGGAATGAGTTGAAATTCGAACCCGATTCAAATAACCCCAAAATAGTACAAATAATAAATAAATAATTTTTAAAGTAGAAAAATACAAACCCTATTTCTGGAAACTGGGGGTGACAAATCTATCCACCTTAAAAAAATTTGTCCTCGAAATTAAAACCAAACAATAGTAAAATTTCAAATTCACAAGTCATGGCTAAAAATTTAAAATGATTAAAATCTCAAAAATCGAAGCAGGAATTAAATGACTAAATTTATAAAATTTAAAGTTACTCTCAAATATAAGTCTATCCACCTTAAAAGAATCATCCAAAAACTTAAAACAAAGCAAACACAGAAAATTCATGCAATTGATAATCGTATGCGTCTGTCCAATAATTATGATACTCAGAATCTCCGTCATACCAGTGAGCAAGGCTAGGATAATCACAGAGTCCTCAACTACGGTACATACCTCTAGAATTATGGTATTTTAAATTTTCGTATTGTCGCTAGCTTGGCAGCGAAAACCTTAAATTCCTACACCCTAGGAATACGTCCATAGTCCGACTATATGTCCTCACTCTGCCTGCTAGCATGACCCTAGAGGATTCTAAAATCTCATAATCGAGGCGACCTAGCCCATACGACTTATCTCAGAAAATGTCACATCACAAGAACAAAATTTTCCAATGAGCAAAGAACAGATAGAATCGAAGTTCAAGACAGTTTATGAGGAAGCAATGCGGAAATGAGATCGAAAGATTGGAACCTGCTATCTGCTCTGCTATTGCCTGAGTGGGCTTAACTGTCATGGCAAAAGCTCGCCCCTGCTGGCCTCCTCTAGCCTGCCGTACTCTATCCTGGCCTCCTGTCTAGCTGCACGGGCAGCACAGTCCCTCATCTGGTGATCTGGAGCTCCACAGAACAGACAACTCCCAGCCTCAATCTACAGACCTCCCCGGTGTGCCCTATCTTTTTGCAGAAGGCATACTGGATGGCCTGCCTCTGGCCCTGTCCCTGGTGCTGCTGGGCACGCGCTGGTGCTTGCTGAAACTGCAACTGAGGCTGCTGCTGTTGAAACTGCCTCTGCTGGAAATGTGGGCGCTTCGCTAGCCCTGCACTCGAACTAGCTCCAAGGCGTCACTGCTCCTCTTCGGCTTGAGGCCGAAGTCCTCCTGCAATCTGAGCCTCCATAAGGATCTGCTCGAAGGTCGCGTCTCGTCGCCCAGATGTGCGAGTGCGCACTGCATGAATGAGACCCCTCCTGAACTTTTTGGCCTTGCACCCCTCATCCTGAACCAAACTGGGTGCAAACCTGCTTAAGCAGAAGAACTCTGATGCGTACTCGTCTACCGACGAGTTCCCCTGCACCAAACTGGCAAACTGTCCCTCCAAAGCTGACACGACTACGTCCGGGTAGAACTTCTCCTTAAAGAGTTTTCTGAAGTACTCCCAAGACAATCCTCTTACTGACGCAAGCGGATCCATGCGGTACCAAGTCAGCGCTATATCGAAGAACTGGCTCGCTGCAGATGTCACCCACAGACCTCTCGGGACCTCTGCCAACTCCAGACTCCGCTGGACATCCTCTAGCCAGTCGTCCGCGTATAGGATACCCTTGGTACCCTTGAACTCCCGCGGGTTCATCTTCCTGAAGTGGAGGTGTGTACCGGGCCTCTCCTGACCCTGTTGGTACTGGTGCTCCCTGAACTGTAGTCTGTGCACCTCTCTCCACCGTTGCCATAGCTAACTAATGCGAGTTCTCCATGGTCTGTCGTAGCACCTCTGCCTGACGGTGCTGTGCCTTTGCATGTGCTCTCTGTGTCTGCAACATCTGCTACAGAAGGGCCATCATCCCCTGAGTGACTGCTAGCTAGCTGAGGCAGTGGTGGAAGAATGTCTAGGATGACCATAGACGGTCCCGCTGCTAGAGGTGGAAGACCTCCTGGAATCGTCGCTGCTGCTGCTCCCGCCGGAAGGGCAAGGAACCGAGGATAGCAGCTCCCTCAGCTGTAGCTCCGGCTGTCGGAGGTGGAAGACCTCCTACCGGATCGGGCCTCTTGGTACAGCGTAGAACCCGCTGAGAATGAGTTACCGTCATCCTGAAGATGAATTGAACCCAAGAGATCAATATAGCACAAGATAAGATATATCAAAGGAGGACAATTGAATTCAAATGCAAGAAGAGTTATCATGGTAATCAAAAGATCAGAATTTTTCTAAAATGTGATTGAGTAACTCCTACCATACCCTAGATCCTACGTCCTAGTCGCAGGCTCGTAATTAGCACTTTAAGTCGAGCACCATTACGAGATCGCACTAATTGCGACTCTGACCTGCATGGGCCACCACACTGTAAAAGGGTTCCTTGTGATCTTCGTCTGAGCACATACTTCGCATTTCTCTACCTTACCCCCACACTTGGAGATAAGTCCTAGACTAGACATTCTGTTAATCCTTTACAATGAACATGTCCTAGCCTATTATGCCACAACTCAAGAGAATAATCAAAAAAGTGATTACACTTATATTATCATGCTGGGTTACAACAAGCTGAATCTTGTACATTCCTTCAGTTTGGAAGCTTTTCGAAGAATGTACCCTTCTTGGACATCAACACTGGCCAGCATTGATGTCCATCATCAAGCCTGCGATTGCGAGCAGACTTCCAGAAATCAGGTTTTCTTAGCAATTACTGGAACATGCTTCACACCTTGAAGCGTCAAAGTGTTCCCCGATGTGAGTTTCAGCTCCACCGTCCCGATCCCAGTACTTACTTCAGCTTTGTGCCTGGTTTGCCATTATGACCTCCTCTGAAGTTGGCTCATAAGAGACGAACCAGTCTTTGTTTGTCTGAACAGACATGACAGGTCACACCAGTGTCTATCCACCAGTCCAAGTCAGCCCCTACAGTTGTAACCTGTGCTATCATGGCAACTAGATTAGTAATCAATGAAACCTTACTAGGCTCACCTTGTTCTTTGGGCTTGGACTTGCATTCCGATTTGTTGTGGCCCTTCTTGCCACAATTGAAGCAAGTCACATGGGACTTGGACTTTGCTGCTTGAAAGCAGGACCCTTCACTTTCAGATTCGTGAAGTCCTTCTTTTTACGATGAGAAGCAGCCTGCTTCCCCGGCTATTTGGTACTCTCTGGTTTGGACCAGATTTGCCTTCGCCAGTTGTTTTAGACAGAGTATCCACCTCTTCTGTTGAGAGCGCATCTCGTCCTCAACATGGATCTCTTGCAAGAAATCTTCTAAGCTAATTTCCATTCTTTCGATGCATCCTTGCATAGAAGTTGCTCCATTCTGTAGGAAGTTTCGCGACCATCCCTCCAACGACAAACTTGTCTATGAGGGGCATGTTCTCGTCTTCTAGTTTCTGACGCAACTTCAAAAAACTCCTTCACTGGGGCAGCATCGCCTTATGTCTTCGAAAGGTCCACTTGTGGTATTTTTCTACCATG
>JANAVB010010800.1:1199339-1278093 GCA_029216955.1 Iris pallida
CGTATGGCACCCCATCGCTTCTTATCACATGGGCACCCATGACTCTTGTCGCATGGGACTCTGGCCGCATGAGAAGTTGGGCACCCATCGACTCTTGCCGCAGGGCACCCTAGCGATTCTTGCCGCATGGTACCCCAGCGATTCTTGTCGCATGGCACCCCATCGATTCTTGCCGCATGGCAACCCATCAACTCTTGTCGCATGGCACCCATCGATTCTTGCCGCATGGGCACCCATCGACTATAGCCACATGGGACTCTAGCCGCATGAGAAGATGGACACCATCGACTCTTGCCGTATGGCACCCCATCGATTCTTGCCGTATGGCACCCCATCATTCTTGTCGTATGGCACCCCATCGACACTTACCATATGGGCACCCATCGACTCTGGTCGCATGAGAAGATGGGTACCTATCCACTCTGGCTGTATGGGAAGATGGGCGCCCATCTACCCTTGGCCGCATAATGCCTTTTTGGCTGTTTTATGCCCTATATGGCTGATTTGTGGCCAGAATTTCTCCAACTCCCAACATAAAGTTTAGATCTTTATCTTGGCTTCAAGAATCTTCTTGTTTCACTTTAACTGGAGTTCATATGCGATCGATAACTTCAATCATAGTTTGATCTTTTTGGCATATTTTGTACATGATTTTTGAGGTTTTCTTCGACTATAATAAATTCTTATCATGATTAGATGACTTTGTACAGTTAAAAAATGATTGTACACCCTTTGTACACCTAACACTAGCACAGATTTAATTATTGTTTTATGCCAATTAGTTAGGATAATTATTGTTTCACTTTAACTGGAGTTCATATCCCTTCTCACATGTCAGGATATGTCTTTCCTTTCGAGTATTTATTATATGATATGATATAATATGATATGATATGTTTCCATGCTTTTTTGGATTTACTGTACTTTATAATCTATGCCATGTTAGAATTTCTTTATAGTGACCCATTGTGGTGCACTTATAATTTATGTCTTTCTTTGCTTTACATTATAGTGACCCGTAGTGGTGCACTCTTGAACATTTCTTTCTTTTCTTTACAAGATAGTGACCCATCGTGGTGCACTTACATGAACACGACATGACAATATGACTTTACATGATAACTCATTATAGAGACCCGTCGTGGTGCACTCTTGACCAGTAACTTGGCATGATAATTCTTGATAGTGGTCCGTCGTGACGCACTCTTGACATGATAAGTAACCTAACATGATAATCTTGATATGCTATTATGACGGCTATCTTGACTTGCTAAGTAACTCTTGTCTTGACACCGTGGGTGTTTGTGCTTGTGTAAGCTACATGTATAGTCTTGCATCATGTCTAGGACATGAATTCCTGGTTACCACGATCAGGGATTCTTACTGAATCTGAATAGGACAACAACTAGCTTGATTACCTAGATCATTGGAGATTTTCCGGTTACTGCTGCCCTTTGGTCTTGGTCTTATATATATATATACATAGGATTTGGAGCTATCTGTCTTGATGAGCACACTTCCAGCACACCATCGAGTGGGGCACCTCTTTAGGACACATGTATCTTAATACAGTGTGTCAGTTATACTTATTTTCTTTTGGCTTGGATAATTCAGGTAGCAGCAGACAGGTAACTTGACTTGGATATCTCGTTGCATCTTGCTAGTAACTAGGCTTGTGATAACCCTAGTTAGTTAAAGTATCAAGCCGTACTCTTTGCTTGGTCGTAATTGTTGAATGGAGTCCTATCTTGTCTAGTCTTGCCTAGATCCAGTATATGGCTATCTCAGGACATGCTTGTGTATTTTACTTTATCGATAATCTAGAGACTATGTTCTGTTCAGGTGAAGGGTTAACTCCGTTCCTCGTTTGGTTTAGGGTTGTAACTTGGTTACCGGAATAGTCCTTTAGTTATCTTATCGTTTATCACCTTGTTTCTCTAACTCATGTCTTTTGTTATTTATTTATGTCCTTATGTGCTAACTTGCTAGTCTTAGTTCCTAAGTGAAGCCTCCCTTGTGGCACTTGCTCTTTCTAGAGTCTGACCAGCTGGTTTTGTATGGCCAGATTTCGGAGCAGCACCCGAGGATCTTCTTTCGAAGCAGCACCCGAGGATCTTCCAGCCTTCCAGCCAGATGGTGAACACTAGATGTAACCTTGGCAACGAGTGGGTTTTATTTTGCTCTCCTGCTCTATTATAAAATTATTCTTTTGAGGCGTTTAGCCGCCGAGCAAGTGTTAGCTCATGTTGAATACTTTACTGTATGCCTACGGGCTGTAAAATGATTAAAAATCCTAGGGTTGATCATGTATGACTGAAACTCTTGCTAGTCCTTATATTTTGTACGACTAGCTTCATTATCATCTGTATATGAAATGTATGGGATGCCTTACTATTGAGTATCTGATGGTCTGGCATCTTGTAACCATTATTGCTTGCTTAAGATTGAGACACTAGGCTTGTTCTTAACCATAAGAGACTGATAGCTTGTAGATAAACCCTCATATATCTAGACAGTCGTTACTGTATATCGGTAGTTTACACTTTTATATACGTAGCTGGCTGTGTCTGTCCCCGTTCTCGAGTACTCTGGATCTGGGCGTGATACGGTTTAAGTGGTGCTCATGCATGGTCTTGTAAATCAAGATGTGTGGGGGTTTTACCGAATAGATGTCTCAATCAGCACTCGCCCTTGATCTCTACTCGTGCTTTCTAATCTTCCTAGAATCTTGACATGATCACATGCTTATATCCTCGATCTATCTTGGTCCTTCTTTATTGTTTCCCATGTCATTTTCAGTGCCGTTATACCTACGATCAGCCGGGAAAAGCTCAACCAGCACCCCAGTAGCAACAAAGATCAAGTCCATCACTTAGAAGCAGCCTCCCAAGTCATACCTTCCGGGGAATCGGGGCGATGCCCTGTACCAGACAGTACAAGATGCTTGGTCCAGAGATGGTTACGTAGACTATCTAGGTGGTCAGATAAGTCAGAGATCATCTTCGAGTTGCACAAGATCGCCAGCACCATTGGGCCGATTCTCATCGGTGTCTCTAAAGTTTTCTGTCGGCGACCACGTGTTCCTTAAGATCTCGCCTACCCGTGGAATCATTCGATTCAGCGTACGAAAAAGCTTAGTCCTAGGTATATAGGGCCGTTCGAGCGAGTAGGTGATGTATCCTATCGTCTCGCTCTTCCGCCATCGTTACGTGAGGTACATGATGTGTTCCATGTATCCTAATTGTGACGGTATATTCGGATCCGAGCCATATCCTTGATTATTCGGAATTGGTTGTTGGTACCAACCTTTCGTATGAGGAAAGGCCCGTATCCATATTGGACCGAAGAGAAGAGGTACTCAAGAACAAGACTATTTAGTCCGTTGCTTGGGGTCACCACTCTTTGGGTGAGTTAACGTGGGAGCGTGAGGATGATATCCGCTAGTGATATCCACCCATGTTTGACTCATAAGGTATAATGTCTTCCTTATGCCTTATGCCTTTTAATTCCTTGCTTGCATGAATGATTGCTTGATTGGTTGCTAGTCGTGGATTATTTATACTTTAGTATAGCTTGTTCCGACATCTCTAGCCTCTTGATTAAATTTGAGGACAGAATTCTTTTAAGGTGGGTGAGTTGTCACCTCGTTTCCCATTATACATATTTTTGTATGCTATACGAGATTTCTGACATTTATAGGTGTACCGTAGTTAGACTTGTCTTGCTTAGCCTAGTCTTGGTTTAATCTTGACTTGGTTTATTTGATTTGGTTTGGTTCAATTTGACTTGGTTTAGCTTGCTTGGTTTATTTTGGTTTGGTTTTGGTTTGAGATGGTGAGGCTTACTATATAAGTCAACTCCACTCTCTCTCCTTCATATTTCTCATAACTTCTTCTTCTTCCTCCATTACTCCCCACCAACCTAGAAAGCTTAGGCAAGTGCAACTTGCTCATGATGGATCTTCCATTTTATTGTTCTATCTTCTTCTCTACATGATTCTAAGCATCTTTAGGACTTGATTTTTATTTTGGTGGATGATTCATGTAGATCTAAGTTTGTGCCATTTTTGATTTCTTGGGTTTTGATCTATCAAACTTCTTTGTTTTCAAAATCTAGTTGTTTATATTGTAGATAATTTCATTCTACGCCATTTTGACATATGGAAGTCCAAATTTGGACTTACAGTGAAGGTTTTATGGAGCTTGGAAGCTATGGTTCCATAGCCATTTTTTGGAGCTTTTTTGAGAAGATGGGCACCCATCGATTCTTGCCACATGGGCACCCATCGACTCTGACCGCATGGGATTCTGGCCGTATGAGAAGATAGGTACCCATCGACTCTTGTCACATAGCACCCCATGACTCTTGCCACATGGCACAACATCGATTCTTGTCACATGGGCACCCATCGACTCTTGCCGCATGGGACTCTGGTCGCATGATAAGATGGGCACCCAACGACTCTTGCCGTATGGCACCCCATCGATTCTTGCCGCATGGCACCCAATCGATTCTTGCTGCAGGGAACCCCATCGATTCTTCCCGCATGGGCACCCATCGACTATGGCCGCACTGGGACTCTGGCCGTATGAGAAGATGGGCACCCATCGACTCTTGTCGCATGGCACCCCATCGATTCTTGCCGCATAGAACCCCATCGATTTTTGCCGCATGGTACCCTATCAACTCTTGCCGCATGGGCACCCATCGACTCTGGCCGCATGAAAAGATAGGTACCTATCCACTCTGGCTGCATGGAAAGATGGGCACCCATCCACCCTTGGCCGCATAGTGCCTTTTTGGCTCTTTTATGTCCTATTTGGCTGATTTGTGGTCAAAATTTCTCCCAACTCCCAACATAAAAGTTGTACATCTTTGTCTTGGCTTCAAGAATCTTGTTGTTTCACTTTAACTGGAGTTCATATGCGATCGATAACTTTAATCATAGTTTGATCTTTTTGGCATGTTTTTTGTACTTGACGCTTTTGAGGTTTCCTTCGACTATAATAATTTTTTATCATGATTAGATGACTTCGTACAGTTAGAAAATGATTGTACACCTTTTGTACACCTAACACTAGCACAGATTCAATTATTGTTTTATGCCAATTAGTTACTTTTACTTATCCCTTCTCACATGTCAGGATATGTCTTTCCTTTCGAATATTTCTTATGTGACACTACAAGAATAAGGGCTTTTCTTGACGGGGATTCCCCGTCAAGAAATGGGTATCTTGATGGTTGCAGATCCGTCAACTAGGCCGAAGTCGAGAAAGGGCCCCCCCCATTCATGACAGTCGCTGGAAGGGCTTTTCTTGACGGTTTTTTGCCGTAATATAAAGTACTTTTCTTGACTGTTTTTAGCCGTCAAGATAGCAGTTTTTAGAAACCGTCAATATAGGTAAAAACTTTTCTTGACTCTGGCCTAGATGATGGTTATTAGTCGTCAAGAAAATCTTCATTGAAAATAGCAGTTACAGCAGGATTTTGTTAATTGTTGACATTTTTTAACCGTCAAAAGAAGCTAAACTTTGTATAGCCAAAATTTTATTTATAATTATATATAATGAATCGAAAACACACATTATATCAATAATCCAGATGATATACACATATCAAATAACTATAATATCTAATTTTTTATTAACAAACTGTATTGTTCATACGCCACAAACTTCCAACACATCCAACCACAAACATCCAACACATATCCAACCACAAACACATCCAACTAAAATATGTATTTTTTCGTACATCTTAAACATCAAAACCTATATTTATATAAGTAAAAGCAGAATATGTAGCGAACCCGGAGCACATCCCTCCCATATTCGCAGCACCTTCATTTTTTATGTAGTTCCTAAGAGAAAAAGAGAAATATATTTAATCATTTATGTGTACATGTTTGTAAAACTGATAACAACTAAGAACTAAATGAAATAATCACAAGACCTACAAGTCAACACATTAAACAAATTCTTGTGAAATTGAATCTGTGATAGGTCAAACTGTTCAAGAAAAATTACAAAGAGAGCCAATTGAAACTATAACAATAATGTAACATGAAGGTCAAGCATTTTGACAAATAAACCTGAACTAGAAAAATTGTATGAGCATGAATAAAATGATTGTTGATAGAGTTATGTTCTACATGATCTTCCTAAAATTCTTCAGACAATAATATTCTCATTCATAATTGAACTCTAAAATGCCTCCAGACTAATGGAACAATATAAAGACAAGTAAAAGATCTACCAGGACTTTCTAGTTCACCAATACCAATTCTCACTACCTCAAGCTGTACAAACAAGACAAAAGACAAGTCAAGGTTATGCACATGCTAAGATGTCCCTTCTTATATAAGACTTATAATAGTACATAGATAACTGAGATTATTGGTCTAATAGAAGGAAATTAATTATACCTTTGCTCAAGCATGCTCCATATATTATGCAAAAGAATTGACAACAAAGAAATGAGTTATTCTCAAAAAATGATATTCTCATTAATCTCCAAATACTATTAAAGCTTCTGCAATCAGAAATAGCTAAGATGTAATTCTCTGTACTAGTAAGGTAGTATATTTACAAACACGTGTAACAATCCCCCAAAAGAAGATTATAAAGCAACCCTACAAAGAGCTCAAAAGAGTGATTAGGTTATGTATGAGCTCAGAGTTAAGCAGATGCTTCTTGAAAAATATTTCCAACCACAATGTGTACGAAATAACAATCCCAAAAAGAAGCTTCTTCAAATAATTGATACTAAAAATATGGAGAATGTATCATTTAGCATATATTCACAAATTGAGCCATCATAGCCACAAAACCGATACTAAATATGAAGGATGTATCATTGAGCACATATATTTTCTCATCATAACCTAGTATATGACCATAGGAAATCGAAACTCAAAATAAACTACAGCGTATCAAACATAGTCCAGTGTATCATAAAGATTGATAATTGAAAAAAAAGTGATATTTAAAGTGAAGAATTGTTAGTACCGAGGCACAATTTTTGATGGAAAATTCTAAAACTGAAACAATTGTACACACAATGTTTAAATGCAGCACCTTAAAGAAGATGTGCAACAGAGATCCTGGAGGATTCTAAATTACGAGGATCTAAAAAGATTCTGCGTACTACACAAAAAATCTAAAGAGACTTTGTGCAAGCAACTATCGGCAGTAGAGCTTCTAAAAAGAAGTTACTGTAAAAGGCAACAGCAGCGATGACAGACGAGAATGAGATGATGGGGTGAATGAACCACCGTTGCTCAAAGCTTTATTCGCCCCACACGAGCACGAACAGCTTCCAGGAACCAGCAAGTTCACGAAGAACTTCTGGAACGCTCGTAAGTCAATATTTGAGACTTGAACGGGCTTTCTGGACTTAACAGACTCCCTCAACTCTCTTCTTGGTGCATCTTTCAAAGGAGGCCAAGGGGCTCTATTTATAGAGTAGAGTTGAGACTTCACCTCTTCTTCTATCCGATGTGGGACTAAAATACCAATACTCAAAAATAGAGTTTGATATTTTAGATCATCCCACAATCAGCATAGAAGTGTGCCAGTCCACGCCTACCCTCCGAACACTCCCGTGCATGCACGAGACATCCTGGAGTCCGTATCCGAGTCCAAGTCCGCACAACAAAAATTAACTTGCATCCTTGTTGGATTTAATCCTTTTTCTTTCTAGGAAAATAATCCCACATGGCACAAACTTGTGCCCCACTATACCTCATGTGCACACATCAACACAAGCAATGCATTATATTGAGATACTCACCATTTGGTGTAGCCGATGTGGGACTATCTTTTCTAGTCCAAAGGCAAAAACACCAACAATCCCCCATATATCTCAATATATGGGTTGAGCGTTCCCCACAGTGACTGTCCATCATGCATTAGGAGAGATGTCACTACGACTTGAATCTTTCCGCATAGGTTAAATAACAGCATGATACAAGAATGGACTAAGCCTTGAATTCTGCACCATAACTGCAATTCTTCCTACTCACATAATGACATCAACTGTGCTTCTAGCTGCACATTGAAGGCCTTGTGCCAGCCTGGTTTCAGTGTATAATTTTGGGCGTCTACAAGTTTACCCTCAAGAGACGGCCTGATATCTCTTTCCATACACTATAGGTGAGTTCTTTATTAAAGAGATATGGCATGAAGCCTTGCGCTTCCTTGCGGTGCTACGCCGCTATGACATGGCCTGAAGCCGAGGCATTACCCCTACCTGGGAACCTCATCGTAGTGTCGTACTACTGTAGCATGAGGTCACAAGCCTCTTTGTAGTGCCAAACTACCCAGCATGAAGCCTAAGGCTTCCTTGCGGTGTTACGCCGCAACGACATGGCTTGCAATGCCGAGGCTTTACCCCTACCTGGGTACCTCATCGTGGTATCGTACCACTATAACATGGGGCCATCCTTCCCTTTGTAGTGCTGTCTACAACTCTTTAATTACGTCATACAGAATTAGGCTACCTGCCTATTTGCGGTGCTACGCCGCTATGACTTGGCTTACAAAGCCGAGGCATTACCCCTACCTGGGAACCTCATGGTGGAGTCATCCCACTGTAGCATGGAGTTTCACTCTATGTAGTGCTGCTCTACCGTGCTTCCTGTAAAGCACACCAGGCATTCACTCTGCCTGAGAACTTATTAAGGCGTTTAAGCCAACCTTCTACAGGATCTATTTTTTCCGCAGAAAAAATACATAGTAGACAACAGTGGTTATGGGTCTGTATCCCTTCCATGTTCCAGAGAACAAGTACCCACTGTTACCTGATAGTTTCCCAGTCAGTGATCCTCCTTTGAACCAAAAGTTAGATGCCTAGTAGATTTCTCTTTGAACTAATAGCATAAAACTTTATGGTAGGATTACAAAGGCACACTATCAGAATGCCTTCAAGCCTATTTTACAAGCTGTGTTATCAACCAACTGACGCTTGTGGCCCTTTGTGAACAGATCTGCCAGGTTCTCCTGACTCTGAACATCAACCACTGCAATTACACCTCTTTTGATAAGATCGTATACTGCCCTGTGCTTCAACCGCACAGTCCTCTTCTTCCCGTTGAAGAGGTCATTTGATGCCACTGCTGCTGCCGCCTGGTTGTCACAGTATATCGGTATTGCCGGTATCTGAGCCCCAACCACTGGAAGATCATACATGAGCTTCCGAAGCCACTCTGCTTCATCTGCAGCAGCATCCAATGCAAAGAATTCAGATTCCATGGAGGAGCGAGATAACATAGTCTGCTTCTTCGACTTCCACGATATAGCAGCTCCGCCCATGGCGAATACGAATCCACCTGTGGAATACTCGCTCTCCATATCTGAACACCAGCTAGCATCACTGAAGCCTTCCACTACTAACGGATCTCCGCTGTAGAAAAGTGCATATGTCTGAGTTTTCTTGAGATATCTCATAACACGCTTCACATCTTCCAGTGCTCAACGCCTGGATTGCTAGTGAACCGACTCAGCATTCCCACTGCAAAAGCTATGTCAGGCCTTGTGGCAGTAGTAGCGTACATCAAGCTTCCGATGACGCTAGCGTACTCCAACTGCCTGACGCTTTCCCTCGAATTTGGCTCCAGCTTCTGACCACTTCGGTACGGTGTATCAATAAAAGGAAGATCTTGATACCCGTAGCGAGTGAGCATCTTCTCAATATAATGAGATTGTGACAGCGCTATTCCAGTGCCTGTCCGGATGATCTTGAGCCCCAAGATTACGTCGGCATCCCCCAAGTCCTTCATACAGAACTTGGTCGAAAGGAATTTCTTTGTCTCTGTGATGCAGCTTAAATCCGTACCTAGGATTAGCATGTCGTCCACATAAAGACATACGATTACTCCTCTTCCGTCAGCAAACTTCGTATAGACACACTTGTCTGTTTCACTGACCCTGTAGCCATTTGACCTTATCACCTTGTCAAACTTCTCATGCCACATTTTGGGATCTTGTTTCAAACCATACAGAGACTTCATCAACTTGCAAACTTTGTCTTCCAGACCTCTGACGACAAAACCTTCTGGTTGTTGCATGTAGATCTCTTCGGTCAGCTCGCCATTGAGGAATACCGTTTTCACATCCATCTGATGTATCACCAGCTTGTGTATTGCTGCTAGAGCAATTAACAATCTGATGGTTGTCATCCGAGCTACTGGAGCATAAGTGTCAAAGTAGTCGATCCCCTGCTTCTGAGCAAACCCCATGGCCACTAGCCTAGCCTTGATCTTGTCAATGGTTCCATCTGCTTTCATCTTCTTCTTGAAGATCCATTTGCATCCGATGGGTCTTGCTCCTTCTGGCAGGTCAACCAATACCCATGTGTTGTTGGAGGTGATTGAGTCAATCTCGTTGTCTATCGCCTCATTCCAGAATACAGCATCTCTGGTCTTCATTGCCTTATCATAGGTAAGCGGATCTGCTTCCACATGATAGGTGACGAAGTCATCTTCGAAGTCTTTCGGCCTCCTCGTTCGCTTAGTTGACGACTCAGCGAGTTATGGTTCAGCTGGTGTCTCCTTGACGACAACTTTATCTTGGACTACTGGTTCATTAAAAACTTCTGTCTGCTTTGTACCCTCATCATTCTCTGGAAGATCTGCGAGAATAATATTCTTGTGTTTTGCAAACTTGTCTTCAAAGTATTCAGTATCGCGAGATTCGATGATATGGTTTGACTCTATATCAAGGAATCTCCGAGCATCACTCTTCTCGGCATACCCCAAGAAGATCGTCTTCGTAGTCCTTGTCCCCAGCTTCTGAATCTTCAGATCCGGGAGCTTCACATAAGCCAGACACCCCCACACTCGAATGACATTCAAGTTAGGTCTGACTTTGAACCAGAGTTCATGAGGTGTTAAGTCAGAAGTTGCATATGGCACTCTGTTCAGAATGAACGTTGCCGTTAGTGTAGCTTCTCTCCAGTAGCACTTTGGAAGACCCGCAGTCAACAGCATGGAGTTCATCATCTCTGTCAACGTTCTGTTCTTCCTTTCTGCTACTCCGTTGGATTGAGGAGAGTACGGAGCTATTGTCTCATTGATGATTCCATGTTCTTTGCAGAATGATAAGAATTCATGAGTCCGATACTCCCCGTCTCGATCACTCCTTAACCTCTTGAGTTGTTGTCCAGTTTGCCGCTCAGCCTCGGCCCTGAACTCCTTGAACTTCTCGAATGCTTCGTCATTAGACTTGAGCAAGTAGACGAAAGCATACTTTGAGAATTCATCGATGAAAGTAATGAAATACTTCATCCTGACCTTTGTAGAGAATTGTTTGAAGTCACAGATATCTGAGTGAACCAACTCCAGAAGATTTGTGCTTCGATGGACCCTGTGTGTCACGACCCGCACCCTGAAGAGGGGTACGAGTACGTGGTTACGTCCAGCCTACGCCGCAGTATCGGCGGTAGAACGCTGTATATAGGGTCTGTAAATACTACGACTAAACAAGATAAATGTACCTGTATAGTATATACTCTCCGAATGGAGGTGACATAGCAATACAGTCTCAATCACATATATCAAACTAAGGTAGATAGTACGAAAAAGGAAATATAATAGAATAAACAGGAAATGAGTCCAAGATCCACGAGTCAGAGCTATACACAAAATATCCAGACTCTCAGAAAATATATAATAGGTACTACAAATCTGAAAGTGCTAGCTGGCGTGCAGGCCAGGCAAAACTAGCTAAACTACACTATTCAGGGTGATCAAAATCTAGTGGCTCTACCAACAAGCCATAGTCTAACTCTAATCCATCAGACTCTACCCCATAGTAGGTCGGGCAATCAGCCTCTGGATCATCTGTAAAATTTGTCAACGATATCCTGTCAGAAAAATGAGCAAGTACAAACACCAACAGCAGTTCCATATGAATTGACAAAAGCTATAAGAGACAGTATAATGAAATACAAGACAAGGATATGTAAAGTACAGGGTAAAACCAGCAGGAAATGTATAATAGGTGTGAGTACTGAATAGAACAACAATATGTATGTAGGATTTGCTTAGGAACTATCCGGAAGCCGAGTTACAACCCTTAAACCAAACAAGGACCGGGGTTGTAACTCTTCTCCCGAATAGAACTTAGCCTCCTAGGATAAAAAAATATGAAAAGGTGCCTTGAATTATTAGTGCGTCATATGATCAGTTTGGGAAACATGTTCAAGCTTTTCATCTGACCGACTACGAACAAATAACAAGTGTGAAACAACAAGTGTGAAGATAAGGCCGGTCAACATGGAAAGTTCAAGTAGCTATGAACAAGTGTCGAGTACAAGTGTGAAACAACAAGTGGGTATTTTGATCACACAACCACTAATAACTCTCCATCCCCGAATAGTATAAAAGATCCGGTCATAACACGTTATGACACGAGGTTTAAGAGCAGGTGATCAGCCCACTCCCAAGTCTATGTCTATACAAGTACAAGTAACAAATCGAGTCATGTACCAATATACCAAGTAATCCGGGAACAACATCTCATGACAGGATCCGACATATACTAGTCCGTAAAATATCGTGTCTGGAAATCAAGTAAGATACTACGACTGAATCGGATATAGCAGATATCAAGACAATGAAAACTATCAGTGAATGTACTCGCCTGTGGTCCTGAGCTGATAGGGTGAACAGACGCTCAGAGCGATCACAGACCTAAGATAAGATACTATGAGTCAAACAGGGCTCAATGCTGAAAAAGAAAACTAATACAAGCCATGAATGCAAGTCTAAGTCAATACTAGGTCAATCTAGGTCAAACTGGGTCATACTAGGTCATACGAGTTCATACTAGGTCACTGGAAGTCAATCCAAGTCAAACTAGGTCAATCGGGATCAAAGGTTGACTTACAGTTGACTTTTGGTTAAAAAGTCAACTCTGGTCAACCCTGGTCAACTCTAGTCAACTCTGGTCAACTCTAGGTCAACCCTAGGTCAAAATAGTCTAATGTTGACCAACTATTGACTTTCAGTCAACTGGTCAACTCTGGGTTAGATTCGGTCAAATCGGGTCGCTTAAAGGCTAAGTTTGACTCTCGGTTGACTTTTGTTGACTTTTGGTCAAAAAGGTCAATCGACGTCAAAACTAGTCTTAGAGTACCATATTTGATCATTACCAACCACGAGAATCAAGTTCTAACTCTATCTTAGGCTTCTAACACAAATACCCTATTCCTAGGCAAAACTAGCATTTACCCTTCTAAGGTAAATCCCGATACCTTGCCCAAACCCAAGGAAACTCCGTAAATACCCATGGTACTAGCCTAGGCTCCTTAGGGTAGCTAGATATCAACCTATATAAGGTTTACCTACCAAGAAATTTGGGTATCCTAAGTATCTAGGCCATGTTAGGATACGGGGTATCGATTTACCCTATTACCTTATTCTATCTCATGAATTTACCCTTTTCACTCTCACACTCAACTACACCACTCACTCTCATGATACACTCCTATATTTATCACTCATAGGCTCTCCTATAGGTTTCCTATTAGTTTATATACTATAGGTTACTAGATACACTCACTAATGGCTCTCTCACACACACACAACTCACAACACTCACACACACACAAGGCAAAACATGGACTGATTTTGGAGGACTTGTGGACTGATTTTGTGGGGATTATAGGGCTGTTATTTGGACTGAAATTGGACAGAAATATAGGTGTTTAGGACAGCTATCAATGGGCTAAAATGTGGACTGAATTGTAGGGGTTAAATGGGTTGGATGTTGGCTAAATGGGAGGACATGTTGGGGCTGTCCTTGGACAGTCCAAGGGGAGTTTCATGGGCTGAAAGTAGGGTGTTTTTCAGGACTGAAATGGGGGGTTAAGAGGGCTGGTTCATGACAGCAAATAGGGGCCAAAACAGGACTGTTTTGGGACAGCATATTGGGTCAATGGTGGACTGAATTTGAGGCCAAAATAGGGACTGATTTTAGGCCAATGTGTGGACTGATTTTATGATGGTTTGGGGCTGTTTTGGAGTGGCAAATAGGAATGATTTATGGTGTTATATAGGGCAGCAATGTGGGGTTATTAGGACAGCCATGGGGTGTGCAATGACAGCCATGGGGGTGTCCATGGCTGTGCATGACAGTCCCAAAAAGGGGACAGAATTTGGGGTGCTGTCCTTGACAGTTAGGACAGCAGGTTGGGCTATTCTTGACAGCCAAGAATGGGGTTTCTCTCGTCCCTAACACATCACAAACTCCTCTCTCCATCTCACACAACCAACCACTCCACCATTTCATCAAACACCACTCACTCACACCCTCTAAACACAAACACACACACATACACACATGGCCATGCCATGCTTGGCCGACCACTGTGCTGCTCTCCCCCATCCCACACAACATCACACCACATAAATATACTCTAATATATATATAAACCATATATATATATATATATATATATTGATATATATAACCACATATATATACATATAGGAAATAAGAATATGATACATAGGAGAAATCATTCCTAACACATGTAAAAATATGGAATAAAGGTTAGAATAGCATCAAAACAATATACCAATAATTTTATAAGTGTCCAAATAGAGTTTTCTCCATTAGGACACGATCCTACTCCTAGGATACCTCTACAAGTGTCCAAATGGATATGAAATGGACTCAAATGGACACAACACCAAGGGGGTCATTCCTACGGGTTCAAAATAATCCTACATGCATGTTGGGGTGGATTAGAGGAGAGATTATACCCTCCGGGAGAGAGTTTCAAAGGAAAAAGCTTTCCGACTCGACACCGACACGTAGAGATTCCAAATGGACACGAACGAGCTTCGAATCCTCCCAAACTTGAGGAGCTCCTTCCTTGGATTGAATGGAGAGGGAAGGAAGAAGATTTGGTGGAGAAATGGAATGATTTGGTGATGGTTTGATTAGGGAAAGCTTTCTAAAAAAATGGGGAAGAAGAAGAGAGAGAAATGAAAGGGGGAAATGATGAAGTGGTGGAGTCTTATCCACCAAAAGTGGCCAGCCATAATAGTGGGTTTTGTCCTATTAGAAAAGGTCAAAAAGCCCCTTACACTAATCTATTAGTTAATACATGGAAGGGCTTCTAAGTCGGGGGTAGTTTAGTCAAATCGAAATCACTAATCCCTAATTAATACTAACTAAAATAATTAGCCTAGTCTCTAACCAAAATATCTAACATGTGGGCCATGGCTAACTAGTGTGTGGGCCCGCTAAGGTCAAAACTACCCCGGGTCCCCGAAACAAGTCAAAACAAGTCGGAATGAGTTGAAATTCGAACCCGATTCAAATAACCCCAAAATAGTACAAATAATAAATAAATAATTTTTAAAGTAGAAAATTACAAAAATACCCCTATTTCTGGAAACTGGGGGTGACAAATCTATCCACCTTAAAAAAATTTGTCCTCGAAATTAAAACCAAACAATAGTAAAATTTCAAATTCACAAGTCATGGCTAAAAATTTAAAATGATTAAAATCTCAAAAATCGAAGCAGGAATTAAATGACTAAATTTATAAAATTTAAAGTTACTCTCAAATATAAGTCTATCCACCTTAAAAGAATCATCCAAAAACTTAAAACAAAGCAAACACAGAAAATTCATGCAATTGATAATCGTATGCGTCTGTCCAATAATTATGATACTCAGAATCTCCGTCATACCAGTGAGCAAGGCTAGGATAATCACAGAGTCCTCAACTACGGTACATACCTCTAGAATTATGGTATTTTAAATTTTCGTATTGTCGCTAGCTTGGCAGCGAAAACCTTAAATTCCTACACCCTAGGAATACGTCCATAGTCCGACTATATGTCCTCACTCTGCCTGCTAGCATGACCCTAGAGGATTCTAAAATCTCATAATCGAGGCGACCTAGCCCATACGACTTATCTCAGAAAATGTCACATCACAAGAACAAAATTTTCCAATGAGCAAAGAACAGATAGAATCGAAGTTCAAGACAGTTTATGAGGAAGCAATGCGGAAATGAGATCGAAAGATTGGAACCTGCTATCTGCTCTGCTATTGCCTGAGTGGGCTTAACTGTCATGGCAAAAGCTCGCCCCTGCTGGCCTCCTCTAGCCTGCCGTACTCTATCCTGGCCTGCCTGTCTAGCTGCACGGGCAGCACAGTCCCTCATCTGGTGATCTGGAGCTCCACAGAACAGACAACTCCCAGCCTCAATCTACAGACCTCCCCGGTGTGCCCTATCTTTTTGCAGAAGGCATACTGGATGGCCTGCCTCTGGCCCTGTCCCTGGTGCTGCTGGGCACGCGCTGGTGCTTGCTGAAACTGCAACTGAGGCTGCTGCTGTTGAAACTGCCTCTGCTGGAAATGTGGGCGCTTCGCTAGCCCTGCACTCGAACTAGCTCCAAGAGCGTCACTGCTCCTCTTCGGCTTGAGGCCGAAGTCCTCCTCTGCAATCTGAGCCTCCATAAGGATCTGCTCGAAGGTCGCGTCTCGTCGCCCAGATGTGCGAGTGCGCACTGCATGAATGAGACCCCTCCTGAACTTTTGGGCCTTGCACCCCTCATCCTGAACCAAACTGGGTGCAAACCTGCTTAAGCAGAAGAACTCTGATGCGTACTCGTCTACCGACGAGTTCCCCTGCACCAAACTGGCAAACTGTCCCTCCAAAGCTGACACGACTACGTCCGGGTAGAACTTCTCCTTAAAGAGTTTTCTGAAGTACTCCCAAGACAATCCTCTTACTGACGCACGCGGATCCATGCGGTACCAAGTCAGCGCTATATCGAAGAACTGGCTCGCTGCAGATGTCACCCACAGACCTCTCGGGACCTCTGCCAACTCCAGACTCCGCTGGACATCCTCTAGCCAGTCGTCCGCGTATAGGATACCCTTGGTACCCTTGAACTCCCGCGGGTTCATCTTCCTGAAGTGGAGGTGTGTACCGGGCCTCTCCTGACCCTGTTGCTGTACTGGTGCTCCCTGAACTGTAGTCTGTGCACCTCTCTCCACCGTTGCCATAGCTAACTAATGCGAGTTCTCCATGGTCTGTCGTAGCACCTCTGCCTGACGGTGCTGTGCCTTTGCATGTGCTCTCTGTGTCTGCAACATCTGCTACAGAAGGGCCATCATCCCCTGAGTGACTGCTAGTAGCTGAGGCAGTGGTGGAAGAATGTCTAGGATGACCATAGACGGTCCCGCTGCTAGAGGTGGAAGACCTCCTGGAATCGTCGCTGCTGCTGCTCCCGCCGGAAGGGCAGGAACCGAGATAGCAGCTCCCTCAGCTGTAGCTCCGGCTGTCGGAGGTGGAAGACCTCCTACCGGATCGGGCCTCTCTGGTACAGCGCTAGAACCCGCTACCTGAGAATGAGTTACCGTCATCCTGAAGATGAATTGAACCCAAGAGATCAATATAGCACAAGATAAGATATTATCAAAGGAGGACAATTGAATTCAAATGCAAGAAGAGTTATCATGGTAATCAAAAGATCAGAATTTTTCTAAAATGTGATTGAGTAACTCCTACCATACCCTAGATCCTACGTCCTAGTCGCAGGCTCGTAATTAGCACTTTAAGTCGAGCACCATTACGAGATCGCACTAATTGCGACTCTGACCTGCATGGGCCACCACACTGTAAAAGGGTTTCCTTGTGATCTTCGTCTGAGCACATACTTCGCATTTCTCTACCTTACCCCCACACTTGGAGATAAGTCCTAGACTAGACATTCTGTTAATCCTTTTACAATGAACATGTCCTAGCCTATTATGCCACAACTCAAGAGAATAATCAGAAAAAGTGATTACACTTATATTATCATGCTGGGTTACAACAAGCTGAATCTTGTACATTCCTTCAGTTTGGAAAGCTTTTCCGAAGAATGTACCCTTCTTGGACATCACCAACTGGCCAGCATTGATGTCCATCATCAAGCCTGCGATGCAGAGCAGACTTCCAGAAATCAGGTTCTTAGCAATTACTGGAACATGCTTCACACCTTGAAGCGTCAAAGTGTTCCCCGATGTGAGTTTCAGCTCCACCGTCCCGATCCCCAGTACTTCAGCTTGTGCCTGGTTTGCCATTATGACCTCCTCTGAAGTTGGCTCATAAGAGACGAACCAGTCTTTGTCTGAACAGACATGACAGGTCACACCAGTGTCTATCCACCAGTCCAAGTCAGCCCCTACAGTTGTAACCTGTGCTATCATGGCAACTAGATTAGTAATCATAGAAACCTTACTAGGCTCACCTTGTTCTTTGGGCTTGGACTTGCATTCCGATTTGTTGTGGCCCTTCTTGCCACAATTGAAGCAAGTCACATGGGACTTGGACTTCTGCTGCTTGAAAGCAGGACCCTTCACTTTCAGATTCGTGAAGTCCTTCTTTTTACGATGAGAAGCAGCCTGCTTCCCCCGGTACTCTCTGGTTTGGACCAGATTTGCCTTCGCCAGTTGTTTAGACAGAGTATCCATCTTCTGTTGAGAGCGCATCTCGTCCTCAACATGGATCTCTTGCAAGAAATCTTCTAAGCTAATTTCCATCTTCTTTCGATGCATCCTTGCATAGAAGTTGCTCCATTCTGTAGGAAGTTTCGCGACCATCCCTCCAACGACAAACTTGTCTATGAGGGGCATGTTCTCGTCTTCTAGTTTCTGACGCAACTTCAAAAACTCCTTCACTTGGGGCAGCATCGCCTTATCGTCTTCGAAGGTCCACTTGTGGTATTTTTCTACCATGAAGATCTTGGACTGGTTCTCGTCATCTTCATAGAGCTTTCCCAAGGAGACCCATATCTCTTTGGCAGATGTCTTCTTGGAGTAGGACTCTGCCTGAGAGTCTTCCATGGAATTGAGTATCAGTAGTTTACATATACTGTTTTCTCTCTTCCACTTCGCTTGCTTGGTCGTAGCAGCGGCCACAGCCGCAGCAGATCCAGTGGTTGGAACGATCGGTTCTTCTTCTGACAGCACGTGATCAACATTCACGAGTTGAAGTTTTAAAGTGACCTTTCGTCTCCATATCTGGAAGTGTTTGCCATCGAATTTTTTCAACTTATTAAAGCCGGTATCGATGAGCGGAGCACGAGAATTATCCATCTTCTCAATAAAGCTTTGAGATTGTTAGTGCCGAGGCACAATTTTTGATAGAAAATTCTGAAACTGAAACAATTGTACACACAACGTTTCAAATGCAGCACCTTAAAGAAGATGTGCAACAGAGATCCTGGAGGATTCTGAATTACGAGGATCTAAAAAGATTCTGCGTAATACACAAAAATCTAAAGAGACTTTGTACAAGCAACTATCGGCAGTAGAGCTTCTAAAAAGAAGTTACTGTAAAAGGCAACAGCAGCGATGACAAGCGAGAATGAGATGCTGGGGTGAATGAACCACCGTTGCTCAAAGCTTTATTCGCCCCACACGAGCACGAACAGCTTCCAGGAACCAGCAAGTTCACGAAGAACTTCTGGAACGCTCGTAAGTCAATATTTGAGACTTGAACGGGCTTCCTGGACTTAACAGACTCCCTCAACTCTCTTCTTGGTGCATCTTTCAAAGGAGGCCAAGGGGCTCTATTTATAGAGTGGAGTTGAGACTTCACCTCTTCTCCTATCCGATGTAGGACTAAAATACCAATACTCAAAAATAGAGTTTGATATTTTAGATTATCCCACAATCAGCATAGAAGTGTGCCAGTCCATGCCTACCTCCTGAACACTCCCGTGCATGCACGAGACATCCTGGAGTCCGTGTCCGAGTCCAAGTCCGCACAACAAAAATTAACTTGCATCCTTGTTGGATTTAATCCTTTTTTCCTTCTAGGAAAATAATCCCACATGGCACAAACTTGTGCCCCACTATACCTCATGTGCACACCTCAACACAGGCAATGCATTATATTGAGATACTCACCATTTGGTGTAGCCGATGTGGGACTATCTTTTCTAGTCCAAAGGCAAAAACACCAACAAGAATGTCATGAAGACTGATACACAGCTGTGTCTATCACTTTCCTACAAAGGGCTTAGAAGACTGAACCAACATAGCCCGGTGCATCATTAAAAAACTGATACTCAAAATAAAGAATGTATCATTGAGAAAATACATGTCCTCTCATACCCCAGTCAACCACTTTCCCACAATGGGCTCAGAAGACTAAACCAAGATAGCCCAGTGTATCATTAAAAAACTGATACTCAAAATAAAGAATGTATCATTGAGCAAATACATGTCATCATCAAAGCCCAATCTATCATAAAGGATACTTCCAGATGACTCTAATGACTCAAGATAAGGGATTTAGTTTCACTAAATACCTCCTTGTATAAGAATGGAGAACACAGGTACCCATTCATATTAATAAGTGGTACGAAAGTCAAAAAATCCCAACAAATAATGCTCAATGCACTTTCTACCTGGCACTGATCAGCAGCCTCTCTCGACATCATTCCTCATAGCAAAACAACAAATACAATGTAAGAAAATATTGGTCACGTATTGGAACAAATTAATGACTAGGGCCTATGGACTACTTGCTAAGTTGAGTTCCTGTACACAAGAACAAACACTCTTCTAAGGCCTTTTGGTGTCACTCTCACTTAGCCTCCTCCTCTTGCTGCCAGAAACTGAGAAAGATACGGCACTATGAACAACAATGAAGGTGCTGACACTTCTGAAAGTTGCTGATAACTCAGATAAAACAAAAAGCCTTGATGGTTTCAGCTTCTTTTCCTTCTGCGACTCCTTAACCATCAAGATATAACAGGACAACATATGCTTCTGACAGATATTATTTTCATTTGTAACTTTCCTTTGATGGGAAAATATATATTAATTGAACACGAATATTCAACATATGATGGACTCACAGTTTCTAAGAATTCATGCAAGGAGATCAATCTCATCTTAAATTCTACTGTCTTCTTTGTTAATTGATCACGTATTGCAGCCAGAACTGCAACGGCAGCAACTATGGAGGGGCAATATTCAACTAACCTCGTAGCTTGCATTTAGAAGAAAAATTGAATGCAATAAGATTTATGTAAGAGCACAACTCAACATGGTCATTCTCCAATGCATTTAGATATGATCAAGATTATCACATATTTACTTGGCAATATAAGTAACATTTTACCTAACCCAATGAATTTTTTCTTACATTTAGATGAGGTAAATCAAAGCAAGAATAGTTTTATGCAATAAGTTGGATATGCGAAAAATAACTGACAATATGACCTAAAGATCTAATCCACATCCATTGCTACATTAATTGTGCAAACAAGCTAATACATGAAATTTTAGAAAACCTAGAACACGAATCCAGTACTCAATCCATTAGATTAGACAAATCAATCAAATGAACGACAACACAAACACGTATCCTATAGATAGTTCATTATGTTTCTCCTATGTTGTACTGACACACGGATACGATAAAGTATATATTTGGTGTATCCTAGCGTATTTTAGAGTGTCCATGCTAGTGTTCATCAATGCAATCTAGGGAGCAAATGACTTACGTCTGTCAAGTTTATAGCGAAACCAGTGCCTATAGATCAACCATTACGAAAGAACAAACCCAATATTAAAATTTTTGAAATTTCTGATGCAAGATTGTTCTTGAAATCCAGTACCTTTGATTATAGCAGAGATGAAACTAATGGCTCTAGAGCACAAATCCCTTTGTTCTTCTTCACCATAGTGGAACTTGCATGCAAAATAGCCCAAATACGCAAATGGAGTCACCGAGCTAATTCGCCACTCCAATGTGTTCAAAACAAGAAGTTCCATCCTTTGTATAACATCAATACTGAATTGGTAATCTTCCATGGTGTACTCTGACATAATGGACTAAAGCAAAATGAATAAAATGAAATCACAGCAAATGGTAACAAATCCTTAGGAAACTTAAAGGTAAAATTATCAACCTTTTTAGTATGCATCATGAGCCCAATGCAGGTATCGATCCCTACATCATGAAGCATCTTGATGTCTCCTATGTTGATTGCTTGAGAAATCACAGCCACAAAACATAGGCTGTAGAAAAATTAAAGAGAAATTAAAACTATGTTGAATGCAAACTTGTCAAAGAGAACATAATTATAAATTGTAATTAACAAGCACTTAAACATTCAACAATAATCACTTTCCAAGTCTATATTATAGGTCAATAAAGAGGTTCCTAGGTAACAAGTTAACTGTGTTGTATACTCAAAGGTAAAAACTATGTTGCTAACGACATAAAAATAGAACTCCTAACAGACTATATTTCACATATTATATTATTTTGCCGTATTGAAAGGAAGTAGACTAGTGTTTGATAGAGAGGGGAAAAAAAGACAACTCTAAGCAGTTTTGATTAGAAAAGGGACATGATTCAACACCATTAACGGAGTAAAACTATATCGTACACATGATCGTTAGTAATTAGAGGCCTATCTCTACTATAAGTGAACGAAAATTACTCCTAGTTGCACATTTGTTCCACCAAAGGGTTACGAGGTAGCCTACCTCCACAATGATCCGTTCCATGCCAGATGGCGTACTGCATTCCCATTTTGCTTTCCTCATTCCTCGTCCATAATAAAAATAATATTTGTTTCTCAACTTTTCATCTCAGTGAATTGGTACATCTAGAAATCAACATGTAAGCTTTGAATTATACAACAGTAAATCAAATGGAACCCATGAATAAAAATTTTCTTCCAAAAAATAACGTATGTAAATATTTAAAAAGTTTTCCAGATAAAAAACGACGGAAGGAAACAACAGAGCTTCGCTGTGAAGGGAACTGACTTTGCACGCTGTGAAGGGGACTGCCTTGCAATAAATTATTTCACATAAAAATTCAAGAAATACCAAGAAGCATCAAGAGAGAGGGAAACACTGACCGAGGTTAGAGTCGAGCAGGATCCGATCCATGTTGACGATGGAGGAGCCGCCGAGGATGCGGTCGCGGGCGTTAGCGACGCCGTCCTCGGAGATGAAGGTCTGAACAGAGGACTCGGGGGTAGTCCTGGTCGGGGTAGAGGGTTTGGAGGAACCCTAAAATTTTCTCTTTGGCCTCCACACCGATAGTCCTATTTGGCTTAGCCTAAAATTTTCTCTTTGGCTCAGCCCTAAAAATTAAGAAAATCAAAAGAAACCCTAATCGAAATAGAAGAAACCCTAGCTAAAAGAGGAATAATACTATCTCAAAGATGTTCTCCTAGTACTCGAATGAAGAGTAGTGCTTCTTCCTCCCTTTCCTTCCCGAAAACCCTAATTTTGGATGGAGAATAAGAAGGGAATTTTGGAATGGACATATAGAGAAAGATAAAGGAGGAGGAGAGAGGGGAGAAGTAAAGGGTTCTCCGGGAAGATCTCCTATGGGCATATGCTTGCGGGAACAATTAAGAGGGTTTGATAAAATAGAGAGAGGGGAAGAAGCAAAGGGATCGGGATAATTGTAAACAAAGTTGAAGAGTAATTACCAAAATGGCATATGAATTCTCTGTTGGAACCGTCATCCATTATAAAATGTTTGAAAAAATTACTATAATGGCAATCAAAAAAATTACGATAATTTTCTCCCTTATACATTAGCTGACGGTTATCACCAAACCGTCAATAAATAAAATGATGTTCCTTGACGGATCCTCTAAAACCGTCTACTATTATGGTACAAATTTGCTAAATTGACTAAAAATATGTGTTTTCTTGACGTATAGCTAAATCCGTCAAGATAACCCCTTTCTTTGACGGTTTTTTACGACCGTTATGAAATAAACCGTCAAGAACTATCATTTTTCTTGTAGTGTGATATGATATGTGTTTCCATGCTTTTCTGGATTTATTGTACTTTACAATCTATGCCATGTTTAGAATTTTTTTATAGTGATCCGTTGTGGTGCACTCATGATTTATGTCTTTCTTTGCTTTACATGATAGTGACCCGTTGTGGTGCACTCTTGAACATGTCTTTTTTTGCTTTACATGATAGTGACCCGTCGTGCTGCACTAACATGAACACGACATGACAATGTGACTTTACATGGTAAATCTTGATATTGACCCATCGTGGTGCACTCTTGACCAGTAACTTGACATGACAATTCTTGATAGTGGTTCGTCATAACGCACTCTTGACATGATAAGTAACCTAACATGATAATCTTGATATGCTGTTGTGACGGCTATCTTGACTTGTAAGTAACTCTTGTCTTGACACCACAGGTGTTTGTGCTTGTGTAAGCTACATGTCTCGTCTTGCATCATGTCTAGGACGTGAATTCCTGGTTACCATGGTCAGGGATTCATACTGAATCTGACTAGGACAACAACTAGCTTGATTAACTAGATCATTGGAGATTTTCCCGGTTACCTGTTGCCCCTTTGGTTTTGGTCTTATATATATATACATGGGATTTGGACCTATCTGTCATGATTAGCACACTTCCAGCACACCGTTGGGGCACCTCCTTAGGACACAGGTATCTTAATACAGTGTGTCTGCTATACTTATTTTCTTTTGGCTTGGATCATTCAGGTAGCAGCAAGCAAGTAACTGTACTTGGATATTTTGTTGCATCTTGCTAGTAACTAGGCTTGTGATAACCTTAGTTAGTTAAAGTATCAAGCCGTACTATTTGCTTGACTGTGATTGTTGAATGGAGTCCTATCTTGTCTAGTCTTGCCTAGATCCAGTACATGGCTATCTCAAGACATGCTTGTGTATTCTTTACTTTATCGATAATTGGTTTGAGACTAAGTTCTGTTCAGGTAAAGGGTTACAACCCCGGTCCTTGTTTGGTTTACGGGTTGTAACTTGGTTACCGGAATAGTCCTTTAGTTATTGTATCGTTTATCACCTTATTTCTCTAACTCATGTCTTTTATTATTTCATTTATGTCCTTATGTGCTAACTTGCTGGTTTTAGTTCCTAAGTGAAGCCTCCCTTGTGGCACTTGCTCTTTTTGGGGTCTGACCCAGCTGGTTTTGTATGGCCAGATTTTGGAGCAGCATCCGAGGATCTCCCGGCCTTCCAGCCAGATGGTGAACACTAGACGTAAGCCTGGCAACGAGTGGGTTTTATTTTGCTCTCCCGCTCTATTGTAAAATTATTCTTTTGAGGCATTTAGCCGCCGAGCAAGTGTTAGCTTGTGTTGAATACTTTACTTACTTTCTGCCTACGAGTTGTAACATGATTAACAAATCCTGGGGTTGATCATGTATGACTGAAACTCTTGCTAGTCCTCGCATTTTGTACGACTAGCTTCATGATCATCTGTATATAAAATGTATGGGACGCCTTACTATTGAGTATCTGATGGTCTAACATCTTGTAACTATTATTGCTTGCTTAAGATTGAGACACTAGGCTTGTTCTTGACCATAAGATACTAACGGCTTGTAGATAAACTCTCATACATCTAGACAGTCGTGACCGTTTGTCAAGGTGGTTTATACTTCTATATATGTAGCTGGCTGTGTCTGCCCCCGCTCTCCAGTATTCTGGATCTAGGGTGTGACACATTGTGAACTTAAAATCAACTATATCTAAACATCAAACACCCTTACAAAATAGTAAACCCATCATCAAATTCAAATTTAACATCTAATTCAAAACTGTCAAAAACTGAGAATGAATTCGTTGATATTGATACATTCAATTCGAAATAAAATAAAGAAGTAAACTCGAACCAAATAGGAATACATGTGCATAGACATAGGGACATATCCTACGTATCCAGTAGTGTCCCTATGTGTCCAAAAATCAGGACACACAGTGTCAAAACAGGAAAAAAAAAGGTAAGTATCAGTAATCAGCCAAACGAACTCCTCGTGCATGCGTGTCAAGTCAATTTGGACTTGACACAGAGCTCAAGATGAGTCGAGCTCGTGCACAGTCCTATAGGGGATCTAGGACTAGTGACGTGTCACCTTGTATAGTACCCATACGTGTCATGTCGAGTGATTCGAATGTGTATCAGACGCGATTTTTTGCGCGCGCACAGTGTCAGCCAAATCCGTGCGCGTGAAATTTCTCTAGATTTACTTGATAAAATCTCACGAAACTTGATCATCCCCATGCCAGTGATGTGTCCTGCGTGTCCACCAATTTTAGGGTCACGATGTGTCCTATCGTGTCCGCTATAGTGCCCGAGTAACAGGACACGCGCACGGCTCGCGTGCGAGCGGGTTCGTACCCAATTTGGACACGGACACAACACGAATTTTCCTCCAGTGTGACACAAACCCATAAGCCATGTATAGATCTACAAATCCATTCAATTAGATTTCAAAATTTTGAATAAAACCCCTTTGGGGTATTTCATCGAACACGTTCACAAAGACACTGATACGTGTCCGATACGGACACCAAACCAGTATCAATTCCTAAGAAACTCATCCTACAGCTATGGGACGTATAGATGGATGCATCTACAGGAAAAATTCATGAAATTAAAGGGTTTTAGAGAGATTATCTATTGGAGCTATAGGTGAATTTGGAGCTATAGGTGAATTTTCTATAAAAAGCTCCAAAAGTGAAGATCCTCCTTGCATCTCCGAAACTCCAATGCTCTTCAAATCTGAGTTTTCTCACCATCAACAATTCATATGCATAGATCAGAACCCAATGCAAGATACTAGGGTTTAAAAGGAGAAGAATTGAAGAAAATAGGAAGAATACGTACCTAGGATTTTGCCAGAAGGAGGAGGAATAGAAAAGAGAGACAATTCTCACTATGAGATATTAAATAGTATCCCATGACCTAGTTTTGTCGGCCACAACATAGGTCGGATAGGGTTTCCTAACAGTTGGACTTGGGCTTCTTTCTATGGTTAAAAGAATCATTAATTTAATGGTTTCTAGCTAGCCTCTATTCATACTTGCTAATTAGCTTCTGACCTGAAACTAACTAGAATAGGATTACTAACCCTAACTAATCATGCTACTAAGTCACTAAGTCATGGTAAGACACTGGGCTAGGTTGCACCAAGGCTATACTATCAAAAGACCAAATTCACAACACCAATAATATAATATATTAAAATAATCAAGGAAATTTACAATTACCAAAATACCCTTAAATAGAAAAATGGATGTGACATAAAATATGGTGTTTTGATGTTATTAGTTTTCAAGGTTACTCCAATATTGAAGAGAAAAAATTCTTAAATTATTGATGCTTTAAAAATTAAAATCTATGATGATTATGGATATGAATTTCATATTAAGATAAGTTGATTTTACCTTCGACTAAGTTAATTGAAGATTATTGAATTTCAATTTTCAAGGAGATTATGAAAGACAAAATTTAGTTTGAAGATATATATATATATATATATATATATATATATATATATATATATATATATATATATATATATATATATATATATTTGAACCAACCTACCATTTTATTGAAAAAGGCCGAAAAGGCCGAACCTTTACAAGTATACCTAGAAGCGCAAAATGAGGATGCCTGTACACGTATACTGACAAAAGAAGAGGCAAACAAGAAGCAAAACGACTAAGCCGGGGATAGGAGAGAGTTCCAGAAAGCCTGTTGGCCATGCCTACAGAGGGATCTTCGTTTGTGGCATTGACGAATGGTCTCCTGAATAAGTTGGTCTACACTGTACTGGTGGCCTTCGTATCTCGCCTTGTTCTGATTTTTTTCAGATAACCCACGTGGCTACCGCAGCGACGATCTGGTGGCCATGGGACGCGAAGGCCCAATTGGCCAAGAGGTGGTAAAAGTTGTTGCCTCCATGAGGCAATCTGTAACACTGAGAAAGAGCTCTCCACACCTTGACCGGAAGGTCCCTCTGATTGAGTATGTGGTTGGTTGTTTTCGATTGTCGATCAGAGCAACATGTTCATGCCGAGGCAAGGCTGAACCCGATAGCGTTGAGGTTGTCGTCAGTGGGGATGATATTGTGCAGGGCTCTCTAGATGAGGAAAGACCACTTCTTGGGGAGCACCGTCTGCCAGAATGAGGCAATGGTAGGGTACGGGGTCGCATTGCCCAGGATAATGCTTCTGGCAGACTTAACCGAGAAGGCACCAGCACCGTCGGAAGACCATACCAGCTTATCTGTGTCGGGTTCGATCCTCAACCCACTACGACGGATGTTATCGGTTGCTTCAGGCCCGGCCCTTGAACTGACTTTGGACCAGTTCCAGGTGTTATTAGGAGGGTTGTCACGACCCGCACCCACTATGAGGGTACAAGAGCGTAACAACGCCCAGCCTACGCTGTAGTGTCAGCGGTAGAACATTGTTCTAGGTCATGAACTATAACTAACATAATATGAATACTCTCCATAAGGAGGCCAATACAGAGGTACAACTCAATCACAATCTAGAGATAGAATATGGCACGATAAAATAGATAAGAGAATCCTCAACTGAGGTACAACAGAAAGAAATAACAAAGTCTCAACATCACTAAAATATACAACTCTGAAAATAAAGACAACAGCTAAACATAAAAAGAAGAACAATCTAAGTTCTCTACACTATGTAAGGTATCATCTTGAGCAGTTGCCTGAACCTCCCCAGGGGTCCAGGTTGCGAGTGTCAACTAGGCAAGCTCCAAGTAAGGGGTGCAGGGTTCCTCATCGTCCTCTGTAAAATTTTTAACAGGTCCAGTCAGGACGAGAGCGAGCACAATACATCTCAACAGTTCATAGCAGGTTAGAAAATATAATCATGCAGTAAAGTAAGATATAGATACTGAAGAAATACAGTATGTAAACAGAGAGAGAGAACTGTAATAGAAATATCTACTATAAGTAAAGAGCTACCAGTGACTAGTGATTTAGAGTACAAAGTCGACATGTGAACGGCTTGATTTGTACATGGCCATACTAAAGAGGCGTACATGGCTATTCTACATTGGAATTGTTCACATGGCTATTTATACTCTCCCGTACCCCCAATTAATACACAAGGATCCAACCAGGTTATGTTATGATTCTATGTAACAGCCTCCGAAGGGTGGTAAGCCCCCGAAGGGTGATAAGCCCTCAAAGGGTGATAAGCCCCCAAATGGTGATAAGCCCCCGAAGGGTGGTACATAGTAGTCCCATAAATGGGATAAGGATTTAAAGAAGACTCTGTGATCATATGGGTATATGTCACAAGTGATCAAAGAACCAAAGAATCATAGTGATACGCCATGTAAGTGAAACGCACAGAACATAGAGTACCCCGATTCTCCCTGAAGGGATAACATCTCAGGGAGGGATCCATATCGTACTAATCCATGTGACCAACGTGACAGCATCAAGTAAAGTAATTTAATGCAGGAAATAATTCTAAGCAGGATATGAAATGATCAGAGAATGTACTCGCCTCGTATCTGAATGTCTGAAGTAAATGTACCGTCCGAGATGAGGTACCTGACTCCTATTTAGAGCAACACAAGTCAAAATGTATACAGAGGGTGATATATGGAATGTACAATGCATCTGTATGCTGTCTAGGTCAAAGTAGGTCAAGCCTAAGCCAAACAAGTCTCACTAAGCCTAACCAGCCTATTCTATCAAGCACACACCACATCTAGGCTATACAAGCCAAACATAAGCCATCACATTCAATATTATACATAAGAGAAAGGAAGCTAACATGTAAAGCTATGTGTGTGTGTGAACATGAAGGTGTACATGAAAAGAGAAATCATCACTAGTTAGGAGTTACACTACACATGGCACAAAGCTAACCCATCTTCATTACACATGTATTTATACTTAACATGCAAGGCTACAATATACATCCATATACATATAGAGAGTTAGAGAGAGCTATGTAAATAGGCAATTGCCATATTTATTTCACAATACTTAAACATATGCACATATCACATAGGTTATATATATATATATATATATATATATATATATATATATATATATATATATATATATATATATAATATATATATATATATATATATATATATATATATTATATATATATATATAAAAAATATATATATATAGGGGATTGGGAACCAAGGAAATGTGTGTGAATCATTCAAGTGGCAGGAAAGTGTGTAGGGCTATATGTGATACAATGTGTTAGGAAAAATCAGTGATGTAGTATCCTGAAAATCAGTGAGTGATACATGTTGGCCCATTGGTCATATGGTCAACCTGATTTTAATAATTGATCAAACTCTGTCTCGATATGTGAAGCTAGTCAGGATGTATCGGACTCTTGGACATGAACAAGAACAGCTATCTACACAGTTCAAGACCGAAGCTATGTTTGCCTGTTCGAGTCTGTATTTCCTTTGAGCAATGTATTTTTCATTTTATTGAGTCTAGGAATATGTTGTACACCAAGTCGTACTGGCAAATAGGCTATTCTAAAATATTTTCAAAATACTTTTAAAATATCCTTTGTTTTGAAAAACATTCTTTTAAACAAAAGTTTTAAAAAGGTTTTCAAAAAGGTTTTCAAAAATCATCAAAACTAATTTTTTTAAAACCTAACCTAACCCTGACAGAACTCGGCCAGAGTTCGGCCAGAGTTCGGCCAGAGTTCGGTTGGTGGCCGTTTGATTTTTGAATTCTCTGGAACTTGGTCCTCCTGCAGTTGCGAATTTGACCAAGATTTCCTCATAGAGTTCTGTCCGAATTCTGCCCAAATTTTGCCAGAATTCTGTCTTTAGATTTCCTATAAATAGAGAACGATTTCGATCATTTCAACTCACTCATTCACTTTCAATCTTCTCTCTATCTAAAGCTTTCAGTCTTCCAAAGAGTTTTTCTTGAGCTTTAAATTTCAGATCTCAAGCCAATTACAATCCTCTAGTCGATTTGCCAGTGCGATACGGTCTAGAAGTTTCTAAGAGATTGTAATCAGAAGGCTTGATTGAAGAATACCTCTTTACATTTGAAGTTGGACGAGTTCTTCGAATCAAAGCTCGCGTTGTACAAGTTGCAAGGACTTCGTAAGAAAAATTGCAGTTTTGCCAATAGTGGATTCAACTGGTAGCAAGAGTTCTACCGACTGGATTAGTCCTCAACAGAGGAAAACCAGTATACATCGCTGTCTTTGCGTTTGCATTCTTATCTCTGCCTTTACTTTACTTAGTTGTGATTACTATTCTGTGATCTTGCTGCTAACATTTTTTAATTAGCAATATTCCGCTGCCTACTCTATTCACCCCCCTCTAGAGTATTGTGCTTTACGATTTCGTTCCTACAATTGGTATCAGAGCAGGTGTTACAGGTAAAGCAAAGGTAACAGTACAATTATTTATTCATTTTAATTAACTGTTATATAGATCACAGCACAACACATGGCAACTGTGAAATTTACAAGTGAAGGCCAGGCCACAAACATACCTCCACTGTTTGATGGTACGAACTATACCTATTAGAAAATACGGATAAGTTTCTTCTTAAAATCTTTTGAGTTTGATTTATGGTCTATTGTTATTGATGGCTATCAAAAGCCACCTCGTATAAATGTTGATGGTGTTTTAGTTGAAAAACCCCATAGCAGATATACAGAGGAGAAAAAGAAAATGGCCAATCTTGACGCACGTGCTATTAATGCTCTATTTTATGCTTTAGACAGAACTGAAATTAACAGGGTGTCTATCTGCACAACGACTAATGAAGTATGGAAGCTACTTGAAGTCACACATGAAGGCACGACTCAAGTCAAAGAATCTAAAGTCAGCAGACTTACTCAAGAGTATGAGGTGTTCAAGATGAAGCCCAACGAAACAGTTACTCAGATGTTTGAAAGGTTCATGGATATTGTAAATCCTTTGTCTTCCCTAGGCAAAGAGTACAGTAACCATGAAAAGATTCACAAACTCCTACGAGCACTTACCAAAAACTGGATTCTAAAGACTACTGCAATCATTGAAGGGAACGACCTCACAACTATGTCCCTCGAAGTAGTCATGGGTAAGCTACTCACTCATGAACTGGAGCTACAAGATTTTGAAGAGCCTGCACCAAAGGAGAAGACGATCGCTTTCAAGGCTCAGCACAGAAAAGCTGCTGAAGGTGACTCAGACAGCAGTAAATCTGATGCTGAAGATCAAGCACTCCTAGCAAGGAAATTTAAGAGATTCATGAGACATGAGAAGAGAGCCAAAGAAAACAACAGCAACAACTGGTATCAAGATGATGATGTCTGCTATGGCTGCAAGAAGAAGGGACACATGAAGAAAGATTGTCCTATAAACTCATCATCAAACAAGAAGAGCAACAGGTATAAAAAAGGGAACCTGAAAAGATCAACATCACGGAAGTATGCCAACACCAACATATGGCATGAAAGTGAAGCCAGCGACTCAGAAGACGAACAATCAGAAAACGCTACAAACGTATGCTTTATGGCATCCGATCAGGTACCTACTGAACCTGTAGTTGATACTTATGATGACTTCACCTTTGAGCAATTAGGAGATACCTTCAGTGAACTGGTGACTGATTACAGGAAACTCCGTAGCAAGTATCAGACCTCTAAGAAGGTACTCAAAGAGTACAAAGGTGAAATAGGTAGACTTACCGACCTACTAGCTAAGGTTAGAAATAATGTTAGTGAGTCTGGTGAGCTTTTTTCAATAAATCTCTTATTACACGAGACTACTAAGTCATTTGAAGAGAAAGACAAAGTTATTGACCAACTCAAGGAAGAACTTTCTAAAGAGAAGAAAAGTCTTCAAAGTGCATAAATCAGAATGGAAACACTCACTTCTGATTATACTAAGTTGTATGACACTTACAAAAGATTGGAAATTAGGTTAGGAAAACAGCCTGAGACTGCTGCTTCCTTCCCTAACACGTGTCACTTACCGAAAAATCGGAACATTCCCAAGCCAAATACTGTCAGACCTAACCCTATCAAACTTTTACCCCAAAAGGTTAAGCCCAAACAGGATTATAGGTATGCTTTCTTCTATACTAGAAAACCTAAACCTACCAACCATGCACACCACTCAGCTTTCAACACTCGACATGCAAAATGTCATTATTGTGGCCTCATTGGTCATATTTCATCTGCATGTAGAATCAGAAAGCTTGTTGATTTAAATATTTATGCTTGGATACCAAAGGCTAACATTTCAGGACCCTACAAGAAATGGGTACCAAAAGTTTCATCTGCAAACTGTTTTGTAGGTGGAACACCTTTCACATGCTAGAAGCAAATAGATCCTCGACAGCGGTTGTTCACGGTATATGACCGGTGACGCTACATTATTTGCAATACTGTCGAAGAAAAAGAAGGAAGGCTATGTCTCCTTCGGTAATAACTTGAAATGGTATATTATTGGTATCGGTGATGTTGGTAAGTCTTCCTATCCTATTATTAAAGATGTCTGTCTGGTTACCGAGTTGAAACATAATCTACTCAGCATAAGTCATTTGGCTGATCATGGTTATGGCATCAACTTTGGCAAAGACAAATGTATTATAGTTGATAGCTCAACTGGTAGTACTATCTTTGAAGGTATCAGGGAAGACAACATATATTTTTTCTATTTGTTGGAAGAAACTAACATTTCAGGTAGATGCTTAATGGCTAAAAGCGATGAGAGTCATCTGTGGCATATGAGACTCGGTCACGCAAATATGGACACAATATCAAGATTATCCACAAAGAAGCTAGTATGCGGTTTACCGGACATTACATTCAAGAAGGATTCGGTATGTAGTCAATATGAAAAGAACAAAGCTACCAGATCCACATTCAAATCAGTAAACGCAGTATGTACTACTAGACCTCTACAATTACTTCATATGGACTTATTTGGTCCTAGCAGAGTTGCTAGCCTCGGAGGCAAGCTTTATGCTTACGTAATTGTAAATGATTTTTCTAGATACACGTGGGTATACTTCTTGACACGCAAGAATGATGCATTATCCGAATTTGTCTCCTTTTGTAAGAAAGTACAGAATAAAAAAGGTTACATGATCACTCGCATAAGAAGCGATCATGGTGGCGAATTCGAGAATGCAGAGTTTGAGCAATTTTGTGACACACACGGTTTTGTACACGAGTTCTCCTGCCCTAGGACTCCACAACAAAATGGAGTTGTGGAACGTAAGAACAGAACTCTAGCCGAAATGGCCAGAGTAATGTTTAAAACAACTATATGCATGTATATATATATACATGCATATAGAGGGGATAGGGAACCAAAAAAATGTGTGTGAATCATTCAAGTGGTAGGAATGTGTGTAGGGCTATATGTGATACAATGTGTTAGGAAAAATCAGTGATGTAGTATCCTAAAAATCAATGAGTGATACATGTTGGCCCATTGGTCATATGGTCAACCTGATTTTAATAATTGATCAAACTCCGTCTCGATATGTGAAGCTAGTCAGGATGTATCGGACTCTTGGACATGAACAAGAACAGCTATCTACACAGTTCAAGACCGAAGCTATGTTTGCCTGTTCGAGTCTGTATTTCCTTCGAGCAATGTATTTTTCATTTTATTGAGTCTAGGAATACGTTGTACACCAAGTCGTACTGGCAAATAGGCTATTCCAAAATATTTTCAAAATACTTTTAAAATATCCTTTGTTTTGAAAAACATTCTTTTAAACAAAAGTTTTAAAAAGGTGTTCAAAAAGGTGTTCAAAAATCATCAAAACTAATTTTTTAAAACCTAACCTAACCCTGACAGAACTCGGCCAGAGTTCGGCCAGAGTTCGGTTGGTGGCCGTTTGATTTTTGAATTCTCTGGAACTTGGTCCTCCTGCAGTTGCAAATTTGACCGAGATTTCCTCAGAGAGTTCTGTCCGAATTCTGCCCGAATTCTGCCAGAATTCTGTCTTTGGAATTCCTATAAATAGAGAAGGATTTCGATCATTTTAACTCACTCATTCACTTTCAATCTTCTATCTATCTAAAGCTTTCAGTCTTCCAAAGAGTTTTTCTTGAGCTTTAAATTTCAGATCCCAAGCCAATTACAATCCTCTAGTCGATTTGCCAGTGCGGTACGGTCTAGAAGTTTCTGAGAGATTGTAATCAGAAGGCTTGATTGAAGAATACCTTTTCATATTTGAAGTTGGACGAGTTCTTCGTATCAAAGCTCGCGTTGTAGAAGTTGCAAGGGCTTCGTAAGAAAACTTGCGGTTTTGCCAATAGTGGATTCAACTGGAAGCAAGAGTTCTACCGACTGGATTAGTCCACAACAGAGGGAAACCAGTATACATCGCTGTCTTTGCGTTTGCATTCTTATCTCTGCCTTTACTTTACTTAGTTGTGATTATTATTCTGTGTTCTTGCTGCTAACATTTTTTAATTATCAATATTTCGCTGCCTACTCTATTTACCCCCCTCTAGAGTATTGTGCTTTACGATTTCGTTCCTACAATACATGGTGTAAACTGTGTGTATACATACATGGTCAAGTTCCCAGAAATTTAGTGAAGGCAATGGTGGGGGTTGTGTGTCAACAACAACATATTCATAAATAACTATCTAACTATTATACTAATATATATATATATATATATTTATATGCATATATCACAGGAATTATAGAGATGAGTGTGTATTCATGTGTGTTCTCAGGTTTCAGAACAAGGCAGGGGGTTCCTGGGTGTTCCAGATTAGCTAACAAGGTCTAATAAAGGAGAATATGATAGGAAACAGTGCACTGAGAAAACAGTGTGGCGGGAAACATAAATGTGTAGGTGTGTGTGTGAACATGAAAGGGGTTTCTCAGAAATAGAATGGACAGAAAAACTTTGTGTCTCCAGAAATCAATGTTCAGTGCAAACATAATGTGTCAAAAGGAATCAGGAAATAGGAGTTAGGAATTAGGAAATAGGAGTTACATGTGAACTAATTCCAGGAATTGTAAAACAGTATAAGGCAATGGCAGTTAGCTATCACTATGAAATGAAATGACATGGCTAATTTAATCATTCAAATCAGTCTAAAAAAAATAGAAATTAAACTTCAGGAAAACATGTGAATTCAAAACTCGGGAATGGTGGTTGTGTGTGTATTGATCTCTGAAATTTAGGAATAAGAAAATAGTGTATCAAAGGCATTGCAATCCCAATGAATTCGAGCACTCTTTATAAATTCAACACAAGAGAATGAATCCTCACAACCTAAACATGTCAACTAATATAATAGTAGCAACCACATGATTTAACCTCTAATTGAAATCAAAAAGAACAACAATGGTTTAATAGGGATTAACTTAACTTCAGTTATCTAGTACATGGGTTCATGAATTAAACATGTTAGTTAATATCTAGTTTCAGTCTAAACTGGAATCGAATCCAGAATTAACTAATAGTAAACTAACATGATGTATAGGAATTAATCATGACAATTTAACATTCAATCAATTTTTCAGAAAATGGAATCAACTCAGGATTAAAATAGAGAAAGAAATGGAAATCAATTTCAGGTTTTAGAACCATTTCAGTTCAGTCCCAAATATTTGATTAACACAAAAATCATCTAACAGTTCAAAGAACAGTCCAGGTAAAACAGAAAATCAGTTCAATAGTTCACAAATAGTAAAAACTGGAATCTAATCACAATGTCCAACCCCATATTCAAACAGTTAATAATGCTAAGTTAACCAATGGGAAAAAACTGGAAATCTCAGGTTTATGGTTGAAAGGAAGGGAATCAATCCCAGTTTTAATCTCAGATATCATTCTCAGATTTATAGGAACCAAACAATGCACTGAGAAAAGAGTGAATCTCATATTTATAGCCAATCCAATAAGAAAAGGAAATCAATTCAAGATGATATTTAAAGAACCAATCTCAGTTTTAATAGAACACATCTCAGTTCAGTTAACAGTTTTGAATCCAACACACTATCCAAAATCCCATTTCAAATTCCAAAAGCCTATAATTGAATGTAAAAACTTAGCTAGCATGAATTGTAACATGTGGGGATATCTAAACAGTGAGAAACAACATTACACAGGAAATTAAAAGGGTTTGGAAAATCTGGAACTAAGTATCAGAGAAAGTATCAGCTATATGCTGTTCGAACCCATTCGAACCTAATTATTCCACATTAAACCCAACCAAACAATGTAACTAATCTAATATAATTATACAACACATATAGGATCTAATTAATCAATTAAAACTCAATTTAAAAGCATTTAAACGAATTAATCACAAGAACACAAATACTGTGCATAGAACCGCACAGTACAGGCACGAATCCGTGTCCGACACGACACAAGGGTTCATGTCAGCCTGGGGTTCTCGTATTAGTCATGAGAATGACACATGTGTCATGTCTCGTGGGTCGAAACATTGTGTGCAAAGAGCAGTGCCACCCGAACAGCAGGGCAAGCTCCTTGCCCGCGTGCGCGCGTGCACGACCGCGTGTACGTATCCTGATCCGACACGACACAACACGAAAACATGTTCAGAACATTAGAATCGTGTAAGTGACACAAAAACTCAAATATCTATTCAAACACAATCAGAAAATAGTAAAGGAAAACCTATTGAGGTATTAGGTCGAACACCTAGGTAATCCTATTGATACGTGTATGATACGGACACGTACCCGACACAAGTTGGGGTCAGCTCCTACCCGAGGCTAGAGGGGACCTAGGACTATGTATCCATGATGATAAATCAGTAGTTTAAACGGGGAAGAGGGATTTACCAATGGGTGTCTCAAGCTCCAAAAACTGTCAAAGTGCAGTCCATGTTACTAAAGCTCGAGCACAATATGATCCCCAAATCAGTGCTCTACCTCCATGGACAGCAAGAGGGTGGTGGTTAGGTCACAATGTAAGAAGTTTGTTGAAAAAAGATAAGGAATGAAGAAGTTATGTAGAAATGAAGTTGAGCTCACCTTGATTTTTGAAAAGAGAGAGAATGAACAAGGAGGCAATGATTTTTGGGAGGGATTAAATAGGGGAAAATCCTAAGATGGCTGCGCTAAAATCTAGGGCTAGGGTTGATCCAAGGGTTCTCCATCATTCTAGACAATTCAATGGCTAGATGAAACCTAGGTAGCCTATCACTAGTCTTAACTAATCAATATGACTAATAACTAACCAAATCACAAATCATGACTAGCCATGACTAACCATGACCAATCTCAATCTAACTTAGTCTAACCATGACTAACTAGGACTAATCTAGGTTAGGTCAATCTAGGTTAGGCTAATCTAGACCATATGAAAATTAATTAAAAATAATATTTAAATCACACCATTCACAATAAATCATTTAAATTCCTAATAAAATATATTAAATTCTAATAATTCAAAAGTGACAAAAATACCCTCTAGGTTAAAATGATAAATGAAACACCCTAATCTCATGGCTAGGCTCTAGGTCAAGCTCTCTCTAGGGTTATACTAGCTAGACACCAAATCATAAGTCATGATTTAAAATAGTTTTAAAATGATTAAAAATTACCAAAATTTATATTATTATTTAAATATCATAATTAAATAAATAAAATACAAAATTTCAAAATTACCCTCATTTGGAAAACTGGGTATTTCAATCCTACCCACCTTATAAAAATTTCGTCCTCGAAATTAAGATGATCGTACCCCCCTTCTAGGTCAAACATAGTCCAGGGTCAATCACTAGTCAATTTTTTCAATATCCCAGTACTTGATTATCAGCTAGTCAACTTCTTAGGATTTTACCCATGCTAGCTATCTAAGTGTTTGTAACCAGAATCTAGCAAAATAGAAACTCTATAATAGGCTAGCTCTTAACCTTCCAATCCTATCAAGTCACCCATAACCAAATACCCAAAATCTAAGCACACATTCCCAATACCACATATATATAAGCTCAGGAACAACAATCCATTACATATATCCTAAGTATATCATTTGCAATCTATCTATACATATAGAACTCTCAGTCTTAGGTGAAACTACAACTATACTCAAGGGCAGGCTCTGGTCACTGGGTGCCTCACTGGAAGGGTAAAGAAAAACAATAATAAATCATCAAGGTTGTATGGCATACTAACATCCTATACGTAACTGGTTGGAATCATAATAATAAAAAATTATCTGCAATGGGTTACTATTCTAGCACCAATGCTAACTATCACCTCTAGGGTACAGACACTCTACAAGTCACCATATCTTTATACTATGAAGGAACTACCTATGAACAAGCTCTACAAACTAAATATCCCTACTCCTAAGTCATTTATAACAATCAAAAGGGTATGATGTTTTAAACCTTCTCAAGATACAATCTGTTAATCATATGCGTCTGTCCAAAATCATGTTGTCTAGAGTCTTCATCATGCTAGTGAACAAGGCTACGATAATCACAGAATCCTTGACTAAAGTACGTACCTCTAGGTTCATGGTATTTAAAATCTTCGTATTGCCGCATGCGACGGCAAAAATCTTAAATTCCTATACCCGAGAAATACATCCAAAATCTGACTACGTGTCCTCACTATGCCAACTAACACGACTATCGAAGATTCTAGATCTCATGATTTAGGTGACCTAGCCCATATGATTTTCTCAGAAAGGAAAAAGAAAACAAACATAACAAAAGAGCAACATAACAAAATTAATCAATCAACAAGGAACAGATGGAACCGGATTTCAAGGTAGTTATAAAAGACAACTTTGGGAATGGAATCAAAAAGAACGGAACTTGCAACAAGATCTCCAATGGTCTGCGCATCCCTGACAGTCCTGACGATAGCTCATCCTGCTGGTTTCCCCTGGTCTGCTGCTGAGAGAATTGGAAATGACGAGAAAAAGTCTCCGTACAGACAGAGATGCACCTCCAATATAGCAGAAACGCCAACCTGAGTCGGCACAACAGAAGCTGCGGTCTCGAGGCCCTGATGAACAGGACGAGAGGTGGCCAGCCTCTCGATAGTATCCCCCGAACCGAAACGATGAGATCGTGTCTCCATAACCATCATGAAGACAGATCAAACAAGAAGCAATTTCTGATAATAAAGCAAAAATTCAAAGGAAGATAGTTTATATTCAAGGGAAGTCAATAAGCAACAATTTTTTGACAAAAGGAATATGATTAAGAGTTTTTCCTAATGTAATTGAGTACCTCCAAAAATAATCATAATCCTACTGCAGGCTGTAGTGATACTCTAGTTCGAATACCACTACATAAACTCGACCTGCATGGGCCAACACTAAAAACGTGTCATGACCCACACCCACTGTGAGGGTACGAGAGCGTAACAACGCCCAGCCTACGCCGCAGTGTCGGCAGTAGAATGCTGTTCTAGGTTATGAACTATAACTAACATAATATGAATACTCTCCATAAGGAGGCCAACACAGAGGTACAACTCAATCACAATCTAGAGATAGAATATGGCACGATAAAATAGATAAGAGAATCCTCAACTGAGGTACAACAGAAAGAAATAACAAAGTCTCAACATCTCTAAAATATATAACTCTGAAAATAAAGACAACAGCTAAACATAAAAAGAAGAACAATCTAAGCTATATACACTATGCAAGGTATCATCCTGAGGAGCTGCCTGAACCTCCCCAGGGGTCCAGGTTGCGAGTGTCAACTAGGCATGCTCCAAGTAAGGGGTGCAGTGTTCCTCATCATCCTCTGTAAAATTTTTAACAGGTCCAGTCAGGACGGGAGCGAGCACAATACATCTCAACAGTTCATAGCAGGTTAGAAAACATAATCATGCAGTAAAGTAAGATATAGATACTGAAGAAATGTAGTATATAAACAGAGAGAGAACTGTAATAGAAATATCTACTATAAGTAAAGAGCTACTAGTGACTAGTGATTTAGAGTACAAAGTCGACATGTGAACGGCTTGATTTGTACAGGCTATACTAAAGAGGCGTACATGGCTATTCTACTTTGGAATTGTTCAGATGGCTATTTATACTCCCACGTACCCCCAATTAATACACAAGGATCCAACCAGGTTATGTTATGATTCTATGTAACAGCCCCCGAAGGGTGGTAAGCCCCCGAATGGTGATAAGCCCCCAAAGGGTGATAAGCCCCCAAAGGGGGATAAGCCCCCGAAGGGTGGTACATAGTAGTCCTATAAATGGGATAAGGATTCAAAGAAGACTCTGTGATCATATGGGTATATGTCATAAGTGATCAAAGAACCAAAGAAGCATAGTGATACGTCATGTAAGTGAAACACACAGAACATAGAGTACCCCGATACTGCCTGAAGGGATAACATCTCAGGAAGGGATCCATATTGTACTAATTCGTGTGACCAACGTGACAGTATCAAGTAAAGTAATTTAATGCAGGAAATAATTCTAAGCAGGATATGAAATGATCAGAGAATGTACTCGCCTCGTATCTGAATGTCTGAAGTAAATGTACCGTTCGAGATGAGGTACCTGACTCCTATTTAGAGCAACACAAGTCAAAATGTATACAGAGGGTGATATATGGAATGTACAATGCATCTTCATGCTGTCTAGGGCAAACTAGGTCAAGCCTAAGCCAAACAAGTCTCACTAAGCCTAACCAGCCTATTGTAGCAAGCACACACCACATCTAGGCTATATAAGCCAAACACAAGCCATCAAATTCAATATTATACATAAGAGAAAGGAAGCTAACATGTAAAGCTATGTGTGTGTGTGAACATGGAGGTGTACATGAAAAGAGAAATCATCACTAGTTAGGAGTTACTCTATACATGGCACGAAGCTAACCCATCTTCATTATAAATGTATTTATAGTTAACATGCAATGCTACAATATACATCCATATACATAGAGAGAGTTAGAGAGAGCTATGTAAATAGACAATTGCCATATTTATTTCACAATACTTAAACACATGCACATATCACATAGGTTAGATATAATATATATATATATATATATATATATATATATATATATATATATATATATATACATGCATATAAAATATATATATATATATATATATATATATATATATATATATATATTTATATATATATATATATATATATATATATATATATATATATATATATATATATATATATATATATATATATATATATATATATATATATATATATATACATGCATATAAAATATATATATATATATATATATATATATATATATATATATATATATATATATATATATATATACATGCATATATAGGGGATAGGGAACCAAGGAAATGTGTGTGAATCATTCAAGTGGCAGGAAAGTGTGTAGGGCTACATGTGATACAATATGTTAGGAATAATCAGTGATGTAGTATCCTGAAAATCAGTGAGTGATACATGGTGTAAACTGTGTGTATACATACATGGTCAAGTTCTCAGAAATTTAGTGAAGGCAATGGTGGGGGTTGTGTGTCAACAACAACATATTCATAAATAACTATCTAACCATTATATTAATATATATATATATATATATGCATATATCACAAGAATTATAGAGATGCGTGTGTATTCATGTGTGTTATCAGGTTTCAGAATAAGGCAGGGGGTTCCTGGGTGTTCCAGATTAGCTAACAGGGTCTAATAAGGGGGAATGTGATAGGGAACAGTGCACTGAGAGAACAGTGTGGCAGGAAACATAAATGTGTAGGTGTGTGTGAACATGAAAGGGGTTTCTCAGAAATAGAATGGACAGTAAAACTTAGTGTCTCCAGGAATCAATGTTCAGTGCAAACATAATATGTCAATAGAAATCAGGAAATAGGAGTTAGGAATTAGGAAATAGGAGTTACATGTGAACTAATTCCAGGAATTGCAAAACAGTATAAGGTAATGGCAGTTAGCTATCACTATGAAATGAAATAACATGGCTAATTTTGTCACGACCCGCACCCACTGTGAGGGTACGAGTAGGTAACAATGTCCAGCCTACGCCGCAGTGTCGGCGGTAGAACGCTGTTCTAAGTCTCTAACTAACCATCAACTCATGCAGTATATAATGTACTCATCGTGATCAACTCCGAACGGAGGACAATTATAAGATATGGTGTATCTCAATCACAGTCTAAGCACGATAAGAAACACAGAATTGTAACTAAGAATTTGAAGACAAAAATAAATACTGAAATAATAACAACATCTGAATAATCTCAAATACATCTCAAGTCTCAATTCTATACAACAAGCTCTAAATAAAATAAATACAAGTCTACTAAACTAAATCCCGATCACTCCTGAGTGTCGGGGCCAAAGGTAGCTAAACCATCTCCTGGACAGTAACATGTAGGGCACGTGTCCTCAGGGCAAACATCTGTAAAATTTTCATTAGGTCCAGTCAGGACAGGAACGAGCACATCTCATATAGAAAACCCAAGTAAATGACAGAGAACTATACAGCAGTTATAGACAGTTATATTGATGAAAATGGCAGTTTATATTCAGGTGATGGTAAGAAATAGAGATAAAGTGCAAGGAAAGTAAATACTAAACAAGAGAAGAATCATAGCAATGAAGACTGTAAAAATAGAACTAGCTGAACTAGGGTAATATGATATAAAGTCCAGACAGAAAATGTAACCAGTGTAAAACCTATGTAAATTTAGTACAGGATGAATCTAATACAAGATGAATCCAGTAAGGGACGATTCCAGTTATAGTGATCAACGATTCCAGGGTGAGTCCAGCCTATACTCTAGCAGTGTGTTTTAAAATACCGAGTTCGACATGTAAACGGCTGTGGGTAATTAGGCACATCCCTCACTGATCAGGCGAGAGATGGCTATGCTTCCAGTAGATTCCAGTAGGGAGATTCCAGATTGGGGTATGTCTACATGTCTTACTCTAGTATTTCCCCTCCCAGCAAGTGAATCCAGAATTCTGACACAATGATTCAAGATGAGTCCAGCCAAAATATAATGATACCAGTAAATGATTCGAGTAAATGATTCCAGTTAAATGATTCCAGTAGGTGATTCCAGTAATAGAGATGATACCAGTAATAGAGGCCAGAAAATATAAGTGTGTCGTATACATGAATCCAGAAATATCCACACGTGTTGTAACAGAGAATCGCATACAACTAACTAGAACTGAAGTACAATAATTGACAAGTAAATGAGAGAACTATCAGAGAATGTACTCGCCTGCTACTCTGAGAAGAGTAGTGTAATATCAGATGCCTGCACCAGAGTCACAATGTCCTAAACAGAGGAATATAGGTTATGACATGTCCATAATGGTAAATAAGAACATACGATGCAATCTACATGATTTCTAGGCCAATCTAGGTCAAAGTTAAACTTGGGTCAACCCTGGTCAATTCTACTAGTCAACTAGGTCAATCCTAGTCCAACAAGTCCCACTAGGCCTAACCAAGTCTAGACTAACAACCCAGCAACAATCACCAATCCACAAGCATCATATATTATATACCATATATATGAATACATATACATTCCTATTTATAGAGAGAGTGCAATTGTGAGTGTCAACGCATCAAGGTGAAATAGTGTGTGTGTGTGCTTTACAAGTAATTGGCATGTGAAGGTAAGGGTTTACACTGGTATGCATACTATATAGAAATGTCTAATTAACTCAACTTTACATGTAGGTCCAAGGGTTTAGTTTTAGGCTTAAAGTTAGTAACATGTGAAATCAAGGCTAGTCTATACACACATTATCTATTGAATTTGCATTCATTCATCATTGGCATTTTCTATACACCATAAACCATATGCTATAGGATATCATACAAGGATAGGATATCATACAAGGACAGGCATCCTATAACATGGACTAACAATGTGAGAGAAGCTAACCATAGGCTGGATTGATAGAGAAAGAGCAGGGACTGTCCAGTACAAAACTGAATGAATATCAATACATGAAGCCATACATAAGCACAAGGAACCCAAAATGGAATGCCCAAAACCTGAGAACACCTATCAGTAAAAACTGAAAGTGAAACACTCAAGGTTCAATGGAGGACCTGAGAATAATATCAAGAACCAATCTTGGTATCAAACCAGGTCACAGTTCAAATCAATATGAGAAGGCAGTTGCAAAACCAAAAGAAATACAAGTGAAAATAAAACTGAGAATGACAAGGTAATTCAAACTCGAGAATAATATGAAACTGGGAATGTCCTAAAGCATGAAACTGGGATTGATTCCACAGTGCATAACTGAGTTCATAACCATCAAAATCTGAAAAAATAAGATACCAACATCCCAACTGATACTGTGAAATAAAATCGGGAATGAACTTAATTACCAAGACCTGAGAAACACTATTATGCAACCCAACAGATGCTATAAAACCTGAGAATCAAAGTAAGCCCAAAACCTGATATGACTGAGATTACATCTCAAAATATACAAACAAACTGAACATACAACCTATTTATCTAGTATCAGACCCTACATATCATCTCTACTCAATGAACTAACATTCATGTATATGCCAAGGCCTAAGGCTAACTCACAAAGCTCACAGCAGACCCTACTACTGCTGCTATTGCCCTTGCCGCAATTGCAACCACTTGGCTTTATGTTACTGCATTGGCAAGCTTTGTATTAGCTGAGAATTGCTGTTGCATGCTCTGAGGCTGCATGCCCTGCTGCTTGCAGAGCAATGCTGCTGCTCTACAAACATTGGCCAAGGCCACATACCCGACCCTATTGTCTTAATGCCACTGCTACATCCTTCACTCGACTTAACACTCAACTGATGGGTTCCCCATTACTTGGGTCAAGAGACCCTCACACTACCCCTAATCTCTATCACACTGATACTTGTTATTTCCTAGGTAGGACAGGTGGTCTAAACCCAAGCCACTATTCACACACTCCTATACTACTGGACTCACTTCCAATTCACAGATTTACTTCCCTTCATGACATTCCTTTTTCCTATTTTTCTATCACTCACACACTCACAACTGAACCCTCAAGTTCCCTCTATCATATAGAATCATGAAATCAATGAACCAGTAAACTAAACCCAATATCAAACTAAACAATTAAACCAATGTTCAACATCTACCTAACTCAGGAATCCAATACCACAATAGCTCATCCTAATCACTGATATCAGCAGGAACAATGACTGAACCAAATTATTCATCAAGGACCTAACCAATACCAAATACCATGTATGAAATACATTCGAAAACCCAACAGAACATATCATAAAATCGGATACATCTAACATTCAATCAAAACTTAAAAAAATTCAAATCTCAATTAAAACTCAAACTGGAAATATAAGAAATAGTGTGTGCAGTGAAGAGTGTCATAGTGTGTTAAAGTATCAAGACATGGTGAAGTGTCAATGCAGTAGTCAATATATCAGAATATGGTGTGTCTAGGCAAGGATATGTGCAGATGGTGTCAGGCATGTGGTGTGCAGTAGATGTGAAGAGTAAAGTGTGAAGGAGTGTCCATGAATCCAGAGTATCAGGATATGGTGCAGCCATGTGTTCGAGTGTGTCCAAAGTGAAGAAGTGAAGTGTCAACTAAAGTGGTAAGTATGTGTCCAATTGGTGTCAATACATGGTATCCCAGTGTCCAAGAAACTGGACACATTAGTGTCTAAACACAACACAAACACAGGCACAAGAACTGTGCACTCGACAGCATCGTGCACACGTGTACGTGTGTCCAGTGCACGACACAGGCCACGTGGTGACACGTGGCCGTGCACACGTGTACGCCAAGACTAGAAGAACACGCTTGAGTATATGTAATGTGTCCACGACACGCGTGTCGCGTGTACGAGACACGTTTCAGACGCATGTTCTGTGCGCGCTCGCGTCAGGCTACGATCGGTGCGAGTGAGATTTCTCACTAACCACTCGACCGTTTTGCCTCAAACTTCGTGTGCAAGGTGTCAGTGATAGCCCACACCCTCCCCTAAAATATTACGTCCCAACGTGTTGTGTCCAGCGCACACGATACGTCGAGCAGCAGGGCACTGCACGACAGTGTCGTGCAGCGTGTCCAAGCCCTAAAACCGACATAAAAACACATAAAAATCAACTCAGTCACCCAGATCCGTAATCTACATCTCGTAAGCAATCCAAATGTATAATTTGTTTTGAAAAACATTAACATTCAATCCATTGAGATATTTCGTCGAACACCTAACATACTATACGACACGTGTCCGATACGGACACCAAACGTACACGAAATTCACCCAAATTTTAGGGACACCTAGGAGACTCCTAGATCTAGCCCTACATGCAAAGAAAACTAAAATTTAAATCAATTTAAAGGATTTTACCTATAGGTGCAAATTGCATAGAAAAGCTCCAAATGGAGGGGTGTCCTTCTTGATGGCCAAAAGCTCCAAATTGAACCCAAACTGAAATGGCTCTCCATCAACAGTCCATAAACTCAATTTAGAACCCAATGCAAAAGACTACGATGAAAAAGGAGATCAAATGAATAAAATAGGAATTTTTGGAAGGGGAAAACTTATCTTTCTTTTCTCCAAGTGTTGGAAGGATAAAAAGAGGCAAGAACTAAATGAGGAGAGTATTTATAGGGAGGGGAGAGCCCTATGGCTGGTCATAAAGTGAAAAATTAGGGTTAGGGTTTAGTCTAATGGCTATGGGCTTAGTCACAAGTCATTAAGTCATAAAATCATAAGTCATTGCATAGTCATGATATGATTTCACTTAAACTAATCCTACTATTCCAAAATTAGCTTCTAATGACTAAAAGTTGGTTAACCTAAGTTAGACTAGGATCACCATAGCTAGGGTTAGCTTCTAGGCTAGTCCACTAGGTCTCAACATGTCAAAGTCAACTAGAATTCACCAATCCAACAAATCACCAAATAATTCAATTAAGTCAAAAAGGCCAAATTACCCCTAGGCTAAAAATGATAATTAAACATCCTAATGACATGGTTAGGCTCTAGGTCATGCAGTCTCTCAGGTTTCACTAGCAGCACATCAAAATCACAAGTCATGACTTAAACCAGTTTTTAAATAGTTACAAAATTTATTAAAATCACCAAAAATCATAATGTGAATCAAATATCAATAATTAATAATTATAATTACAAAATTTCAAAATTACCCTCATCTGGAAAACTGGGTGTTACAAATTTAATTATTCAAATCAGTTTAAAAAACAGGAATTAAACTTCAGAAAAACATGTGAATTCAAAACTCAGGAATGGTGGTTGTGTGTGTATTGATCTCTGAAATTTAGGAACAAGAAAACAGTGTATCAAAGGCATTGCAATCCCAATGAATTCGAGCACTCTTTATAAATTCAACACAAGAGAATGAATCCTCACAACCTAAACATGTCAACTAATATAATAGTAGCAACCACATGATTTAGCCTCTAATTAAATCAAAAAGAACAACAATGGTTTAATAGGGATTAACTTAACTTCAGTAATCTAGTACATGGGTTTATGAATTAAACATGTTAGTCAATATCTAGTTTCAGTCTAAACTTGAATCGAATCCAGAATTAACTAATAGTGAACTAACATGATGTATAGGAATTAATCATGACAATTTAACATTCAATCAATTTTTCAGAAAATGGAATCAACTCAGGATTGAAATAGAGAAAGAAATGGAAATCAATTTCAGGTTTTAGAACCATTTAGTTCAGTCCCATATATTTGATTAACACAAAAATCATCTAACAATTCAAATAACAGTCCAGGTAAAACAGGAAATCAGTTCAACAGTTCACAAATAGGAAAAACTGGAATCTAATCACAATGTCCAACCCTATATTCAAACAGTTAATAATGCTAAGTTAACCAATGGGAAAAAAACTGGAAATCTTAGGTTTATGGTTGAAAGGAAGGGAATCAATCCCAGTTTCAGTCTCAAATATCATTCTCAGATTTATAGGAACCAAATATTGCACTGAGAAGAGAGTGAATCTCATATTTATAGCCAATCCAATAAGGAAAGGAAATTAATTCAAGATGATATTTAAAGAACCAATCTCAGTTTTAATAGAACACATCTCAGTTCAGTTAACAGTTTTGAATCCAACACACTATCCAAAATCCTATTTCAAATTCCAAAAGCCTATAATTGAATGTAAAAACTTAGCTAGCATGAATTGTAACATGTGGGGATATCTAAACAGTGAGAAACAACATTACACAGGAAATTAAAAGGGTTTGGAAAATCTGGAACTAAGTATCAGAGAAAGTATCAGCTATATGTTGTTCGAACCCATTCGAACCCAATTATTCCACATTAAACCCAAACCAAACAATGTAACTAATCTAATATAATTATACAACAAATATAGGATCTAATTAATCAATTAAAACTCAATTTAAAAGCATTTAAACGAATTAATCACAAGAACACAAACACTGTGCACAGAACCGCACAGTGTACGACAGTGCAGGCACGAATTCGTATCCGACACGGCACAAGGGTTCGTGTCAGCCTGGGGTTCTCGTGTCAGTCATGAGAACTACACATGTGTCAAGTCTCGTAGGTCGAAATGCTATGTGCACAGAGAAGTGCCACCCGAACAGTAGGGCAAGCTCCTTGCCCGCGTGCGCGTGTACGACCGCGTGTACGTGTCCTGATCTGACACGACACAACACAAAAACATGTTCAGAATATAAGAATCGTAGTAAGCGACACAAAAACTTAAATATCTATTTAAACACAATCAGAAAATAGTAAGGAAAACCTATTGAGGTATTAGGTCGAACACCTAGGTAATCCTATTGATACGTGTCTGATACGGACACGTACCCGACACAAGTTGGGGTCAGCTCCTACCCGAGGCTAGAGGGGACCTAGGACTATGTATCCATGATGATAAATCAGTAGTTTAAATAGGGAAGAGGGATTTACCAATGGGTGTCTCAAGCTCCAAAAACTAGTCAAAGTGCAGTCCATGTTACTGTAGCTCGAGCACAACATGATCCCCAAATTAGTACTCTACCTCCATGGACAGCAAGATGGTGGTGGTTAGGTCACAATGCAAGAATTTTGGTTGAAAAAAGATAAGGAATGAAGAAGTTATGAAGAAATAAAGTTGAGCTCACCTTGTTTTTTGAAAAGAGAGAGAATGAACAAGGTGGCAATGATTTTTGGGAGGGATTAAATAGGGGAAAATCCAAGATGGCTGCCCTAAAATCTAGGGCTAGGGTTGATCCAAGGGTTCTCCATTATTATAGACAATTCAATGGCTAGATGAAACCTAGATAGCCTATCACTAGTCTTAACTAATCAATATGACTAATAACTAACCAAATCACAAATCATGACTAGCCATGACTAACCATGACCAATCTCAATCTAACTTAGTCTAACCATAACTAACTAGGACTAATCTAGGTTAGGTCAATCTAGGTTAGGCTAATCTAGACCACATGAAAATTAATTAAAAATAATATTTAAATCACACCATTCACAATAAATCATTTAAATTCCTAATAAAATATATTAAATTCTAATAGTTCAAAAGTGACCAAAATACCCTATAGGCTAAAATGATAAATGAAATACCCTAATCTCATGGCTAGGCTCTAGGTCAAGCTGTCTCTAGGGTTACACTAGCTAGACACCAAATCATAAGTCATGATTTAAAATAGTTTTAAAATGATTAAAAATTACCAAAAATCATATTATTATTTAAATATTATAATTAAATAAATAAAAATACAAAATTTTAAAATTACTCTCATTTGGAAAACTGGGTGTTACAAGGGTCCCATAGATCCTTGATAGAGCCGTTCCTAGGAGCCGCCGTCGTGTTGGGAAGTAACAAATCGCCTACCCAGTGCTCCAGGAATGGGGATGCTTCCCCGATGCCTACCTTAAGGCGAATCGCTGGTTCGGCAAGGGACCGCCCGTGAAGGATGCGGTGCCAGGCCACAGAAGATCTGCTGTTAGCGATAGCCGTGGATGGAGTGGATATGCTTGAAGTATCTGGCCTTCATGAATCTGGACCATAAGTTCTTACTGGTGCATAGCATCCACCATAATTTCATCGAAAAGGCATTAGTAATGTAGGAAAGTTTAGTAAAACCTAGGCCCCCTAATCCGATAGGCCGAGCCATGGTGTCCCAACTGGCCTAATGGTACTTTTCGTGGCCGTCGCTGTGACCCAGAAAAAATTGCTTAAGATGCTCTCGATATAGGATAGGACTTTCTTGGGTGGTGAGCACGCTGCCAGGGTATAGATGGGAATGGAGGTGAGGACGTGATTGATGAGGATAATTCTGCCTCTTGGGGATAGGATGGCATTGTGCCAGCCCTCGAGCTTCTTTCTGATGCGATTGGTCAGGTTCTCAAAGATCCCGGCATTGAATTTCCTGTACACTAGGGGCAATCGAGGTAGAGGATTGGAGGGTGTTTGATAGGGAACGATGTGATGGTTGATATGCTAGTTGCTTGCTCTCTCTTGATATTGTGGTGGGTGTAGATAATACTCTTTTTTCGGGTTGATCTTCTGTCCGGAGCACCTTTCATAGATCTGGAGCGTATTGTGGACGACATCTACCGAACCTGCATCTTCGGATGAGAATATAAGGATATCGTCAGCGAAGGCCAGGTGGGTGATGATCGGGCAGCCGCTCGCCGTATGGTAGTACTGGAAGTTGGGGGAGGTCGTCATCTTATTAAGGTTTCTGCACAACGCATCCGCCGCAATGATGAAGATGGTAGATGATAGCGGATCCCCTTGCCTTACCTCGCGAGTGGATTTAAAGAACCCATCCTCTTAGCCGTTAATAACCTTGGAGAACCATGAGTTGTTGATCGATCTCCACACCACGTTGGTCCAGGTTTCGGGAAAGCCGAAGGCTCTGAAGACCCAGATCATAAATTGCCAATCTAGCCTGTCGTAGGCTTTCTCTATGTCTAATTTGATAGCAATGTTGCCCCCTCTAGCTGGGAATTTTATGCAGGTGACTAATTCTTGAGCCAACATGATATTCTCTTGGATGTTTCTCCCCCGAACAAAGCCACTATGCTCCTCCGAGAAGATCTTAGGGTGAATACCTGCCATACGGGAGGCTATGATCTTGGATATTATCTTGTTAGTGAAGGTACAGAGACTGATAGGGCATAAGTCACGGAATGTCTTAGGGTTATCTTTCTTCGGGATAAGGATAAGATTGGTGCTCGAAATGGCTCTGGGTAGGTAGCTCACTGGAGGAAGGCGAATGCCGCATTGTGGATGTCGGACTTGATTATATCACAGCAGGTGCGGAAAAAAACTCCCGAAAATCCGTCTGGCCCAGGGGCGCTGTGCTCATCGAGAGCCCAGACTGCTCCTTTCACTTCTTCCTCCGAGGGGGGCTGTTCAAGCCGTAAATTGTCTGTGTCGCTTATAAGGAGGGGAACCTCGTTCAGAAAGGTATCGCCTTTAAAAACCACCTCCTTGGGAAAGTCTTGAATAGAATTTTGTGGCCTCCTCTTGGATACCATTTTGGTTGGTGATGTCGGTGCTGTTGTCTGCGACAATCTGATGGAGAGTGAGTTTCTGTCTCCGTCCATTGACGCAGGCATGGAAAAAGCTAGAGTTGTTGTCCCCCTCGTTGTCCCATTTGATCCTTGCTTTCTGCTTCCAAAAATCAGTCTCAATCTACAGTCTAAATTTGAGGATAGCTTTGGTGAGATTCAGCGCCTTCCTGGTATCAGGCGAGCAGTCGGCCATGTATTTTGCTTCAGCACGAGTCACGTCGTCCTCCGCTTCACGAATAGCTTGGAAGATATCTCCATCAGCTTTCTTGCTCCATGCTGTCAGAGCTTTCCTCATGGCCTGGAGCTTACTGGCCACGCGGTTATGGAGTCCACGCTATTCCACGCTTCTGTGACTACTCCTTGGAATTGGGGTGCTCGCTCCAGAAGTCCAGGAAGCAGAAACTCTTTCTAGAATGTTTGGAATTGCTAGTAATACCAACCAGCAAGGGGGATATGGTCGGATTCGATGGCGTTAAGGATGAGAGAGCTTGGAGGTCGTCCCCTTATCAAGCCAGTAGGCATTCGTTAAAGCCCTATCCAGGCGGGAGTATTATCGTCGGTCGTCTTCCTGCATGGTGCACCAGGCGAATTTGTTGCAGGTGAACAGGATGGGGGTGAGGTGAGAGTTGAATATAAAGTTGTTGAAGTCTTACATGGCAGGGAGGGAGAAGGGCGGCCTCCAATTTTTTTCTTCTCTATAAGTGATGGCGTTGAAGTCTCTGATACAAATCCATAGGAGGTTGTTGTTGTAGTAGTTGGTGTCCAGGAGGTCGTTCCAGAGATGTCTGTGTTCTGCAATATCACAACTGTCGTAAACCGCAGAAAGGATGGTGCGTTTGGGGATTAAGGAATGTTCCATCCAGCAAGACAGAGCTTGACTGGAGTCATGGATGATACCGATTTTGATGGCTTTAGAATAGAGAATCCAAATGTCGTACCTGTCGGCAATGGCCGAGTGGAAGCCTAGCTGCAGTTGAATGGATTTGAGTCTCTTGTATGAGATTTTGGGTTCGAGGATGATCAAGACGTCAATCTTGTGGGTTTCTTAAGGCTGGTAATTCTCCTCATCGTTGGTTTATTTGCCAGGCCACGGATATTCCAGGATAGAATGTTCAGTATTAATGGAGCTTTGAGAGGGGTTGGTTGGTACGCTTTGCAACGGACCTTGGAGATTTGGCAGTCCCTTTATTGTCCGCTTTCCTGTTGGTGGTGGATGGTTCCCTCACCTTCTTAAGGAAGGTATCGAGGGATGGTGGAGGGTGATGTAGTTTCTCTCGCTGAATCGAGATTGGAGATGGGTCGTTGGGGCATTTAGGGGGTGCAACCGTTTCTCCTACTGAATCGAGATCGACCTGCTCCGGGGGATGAGGAGGGAGTCGTCGAAGATGCCTATCTGGTCTCCTTCCGCTTGGAGAGGGAATCCAGCGGCGAGGACTTGAATACCTCTAATGGCCTGCTCTGGCCCTAGGATGGCTAGAGTGGTAATGGTGGAGTTACCGAGCGGACTTTGCAGTTTACGGCAATTGGGGGTACTGGGATGGACTCTATCGTTTCTTCTGGAGGAGGGACCTCCTGGTCCGATCCGGGGGCCTGGTCGAAGTCAGTCTGACATACCGAATCATAGGGGGAGCCAATGGCTTCTGATGCGAGGGCGCTGAATTGATTAGTCAGGGAGAGGTTTGGGGGTGGTATGGGATCACTACTTTTTTTGTTGAGTTACCTCTGCTGGGTTTTCTTTCGCTGGAGTTGAATCTGGTGTGGGAGTTCGGAAGAGGAAGAAGAGGTGATTGAGCACATTTGTGATGCTGGTGTCCGTTGGGATTGGGTACTGATCTCTCTGGTTTCTTTCTCAGCACCGGATAGAGATGGTGGCAGTGCTTCGATAGATGACCGCATAAATGACAATGAGTGCAGTAGATAATGTGGTTGTCGTAGATGATTTGCTGAGTGTGTGTTTGGTTGCAAGTTCAATGAAGATATGTTTGGGGGTTTCTGAGGTGAGGTCGAGTTCCACGCAAATCATAGTGTAGGGAACTTTTGTCAAGTTGCGTGTTTCGGCGGCGGTAGCCACGTAAGTCCCAAAGGAATTTGCTATACGCTTAAGAGCCGTCGAAATAAAACAAATGAAGGGAAGGTTGGGTAGGGTGACCCATGCAGCGACCGTAGCTACATCTTCTTGGTGTTAAAGTGAGGTGACCACTTGATTATCTTCATCCAGTGGGAGTATACCCTCTCGGTGCCTTTGGACCACACCGTCCTGTGGTCTAGTTCAGAGGATAAGTGGAGCAGGATATGCCTCGGGTCTAGGGGCTACCATGTATTCTGTCGTGAGCCGCCAACTAACAATAACCTCTACACCCTGGCTAGCTTGGGGCAGCCTGCCGAGAATTTGAGAATGAATGAGAAAGGGAATGAGGTGGCCTGGGATGAGAGTTCCTGGTCGGTGAACGGCACTGTCGGCATCGGAGATGCTGCGGGTACTCAACATCAGGAAGGGGGACGTCCGGTAACTAGGAGTCTCGGCTTGGGGGCCCTGTCAGGTCGAAGGATGTCGACAAAGGAGGTGGTCGAGGGCTGAGAGGTGCCAGAGGCAGGGGGACCGGAAGGAGGGAGTGCCAGATGACACAAAGCTAGGAAGAAGAGGGCAAGCTCCAAAGGAGGGGGGATGACCCCCAAGGGTCCTCGGAGGAACGCAAACAGGGATCCGAGGGGGGCCGAGTGGGGGCGGGGTTGGGTAGCGCCAATAAGGGGGGCGCCCAGCAAGCCAGCCGCATCGGAGAGCAACATAACATCCATCGATGGTGGCGGAGGAGGTGAAGGGGCGGGAAGAGTGAAAGGGGAAGGACTAGACCCGACACAATCTGAAGGTGAGGGTGGAAGGGGGGCTGTGTCCAGCGGAATCACCACATTAGGCACAAATGGGGGAGGGGAGTGGAATGCCTAAGTTGCGCCCGGACCCGTCGCAACCAAGGGAAAAAGGATAGATGCCCCCGATGGGGCCACACGGGGAGGTGCATGACGAGAAGAGGAAAGGAGGAAGTGGGAATCAAGAGGGCCTACGGTATGCGTGCCCAATACTAGGCCTGAAGTCGCAGCATAAGGCTCGCCCCAATCAAAGGGCACTACTGCACCAGCGCCCAAGTCCAATTGGGCTGCGCCCATTGCTACTTTCGAGGGTCCAACCGCACCCTGAGGTGCGCCATGAGGAGGCAAAGACAGGCTGCCAAAGGGCCCTCCACAGATGAATGCGCCTACAGCACTCGGCAGATCTGGCAAGAGTACGTGGCCATAATGCCAACTGCTCTGGACTGCAACAGATTGCGCACCAAGAGGCACGGACCAAGCAATGGGCACAACTGTGCCAGAAGGCGAATCCAAATGCACTGCGCCCAGCGCAAGTCCCAAAGAACCGGTCGAACCCTGACGTGCGCCATGGGGATAAAGAGACTGGTGAGGTGCGCCACATCTAAAAGTGGTAGCTATGTCCAGTGGGGCACTCCTTCCGACTGCAACGGAGGAAGCATTCCTCCACGCAGGCGCTCTGGCCGAGGCAAGTGATGCCACTTGCTGGGATGCGCCCCCATGTGGCATAAAATACTGAAGTGTGCCAGGCGCTCCGAGAAATGAGCCCAAAGGGGCTGATCCCTCATCACTAGATGCGCGGCATCCCGGTGGAGCCACGTGGCCAGGGGAAGACCTGAGGTTGATCGAGCCATTGCGGGTGTGGCCCCCAATACTGGTATGGGTTTCGAGGAAAGCACGCATCCACCTGCCGCTCCGGGGGTGGAGCCCAAAGGGCTGCCGAACCCACTACACCAAATACGCAGTAACCTGGTAGGGCCACGTGGCCAGGAAAGGACCAGAGGTTGACCGCGCCACAGAAGGGGGCAGGGCCACGAACAGGGGTACTTGTTTCGAGAGAAACACGCGTCCGCCAGCGGACAGCTCCCAAAGAGAATTCAAAAAAGGGAGGCATGAGGGCGGGAAAGGGGTACTGGGATTGAAGAAGGGGGGCTGCTCCACACCAACGACTCTATGATGGCGGCCGACTGGGTGGCGGAGAGAGTGGTGGTGGATGGTGGATGGATGACTGAGATGGTGGAGGAGGATGGCGGAAGGATGGCTGAGAGGGTGGTGGTGGATGGCGGATGGTCGCCGGTGAGGAAGGGACGGGGGAGCTAGGACGGGACGGAGGGAAAAGGGATACGGAGGGACAGGCTGAGGGGAGCACGGAGGGTTGAGGGTGGTGGGGGTTGGCGGATCGGCAGTGGAGAGGGAGGCGCAGGGGAGAGAAGCGTCAGACCTGAGTGGAGTCCGAGGAAGGCGAAGAGGTCGGACGGGGGCGATGCCATGGGAAGAGGGCCTGGGGAACAGCCGACCGGCGGTGAGGACCCCGTCGGCGGGTGAAGGCAGCGGCCCTAGCAGGGGCGCGGCACCCCAAGGGGGCACGAGCAGGAGAGGAGGGAGAGCAGCGGAATCATTATTTTTATATACATCTGAGGATATATATATATATGTACACACACACACACACGTATATATATATATATATATATATATATATATATATATATATATATATATATAATTTTTTAAACAAAACACCCTTTATTCAACCAGTCAAAAATAAAGTCATTACAAAAAAAAAAGCTAGAGGATAGGAATTTCAACATGAGAACACCGAATCATCGCCTTCTTCACTTACCGACGAACATCTACAATAAGCTGATCCGAAGAGAAATTGTACGCTTCATATCTCCATTTATTATGGTTTTTCTAAAGCATCCAGCATATAGCGCCCACCACAATTTGTTTGACATGTTTCTGTCATCGTCTACACCAAGTCTGTAGCCTCTGCAGCATATCCACTCTATTAGTACGAACGCCAGTCACCATTTGAAAGTACTGCCATACTAAAAAAGCCAGCTCCCCTTCACTGAATATATGGACAATCGACTCAGTTTTCTGATTCAAATAATAGTGGCAAGCCGAAGCCAAAGAAAAGCCCAATTTAACAATGTTGTCATATGTCAGAAGCTTATTGAGGATGATTCTCCATAATAATATGGACCATTTAGTAGGCATACATTTATTCCAAACATTTTTAAAGTAGGCGTGCTGAGGGAATTGCACTCGTATTTGATTCCAGGCTGAAGCAAGGGAGAATTTACCTGAAGAATGTTGAGTCCAAGTAAAATGACCTAGCTCGTCTTCAAGAATAAATACTTCACCAAGTTGTCGACCTCTAATAAGCCATTTCCATACATGAGATGCAGCAGAGGTAATCTCTACATCAGTAGGATGAGAGAAAGAGCGGTACATTGCTTTCATAAACATAGCCCATAGAGAGTTAGTCGATCGGAGTTTCCACCAAAGCTTTACAGTCATGGCATCCATAACATCTCCCAATCTTCGAACACCAAGGCCTCCCTCAGAGATAGTCATCACCACTCGATCCCAACGAAGCCATGATCGTTTAGGCATACCATCCTTAGAACCCCAAAGAAAACTATCAAACATGCTTTCGATCCGATTCAAAACAGTGATAGGGGGATTACTCGTTGATAAGCAGTAAACTGGGATTGATGTAAGAATAGACTTGATGAGAACAAGTATGTCGCCATATGAAAGAATTTTGTTGTTCCATCCTGATATTCGAGAACGAATTTTACAGATTTGTCTTCATACATACCAGCATTCCTTCGCCCAACCGATATAGGACATCCCAGATAAACTAGAGAGCCTTGTTTCAGTTGAAAGCCAGTAATCTGATGGATCTCCTCTGCTTTTTGGAACGACACCTTCTCAGATATGAGCAAGTCATCCGTATATACAAGATGAGAGATTCTCGGACAACCTCTAGGTGAGTCGTAACTAGAGAAGCCTGTAGAGCTATTCAGATTAATAAGACTTTGAATTAATGCTTCAGCAGCAATGATAAAGAGTGCTGGTGAGATCGGATCCCCATGCCGGATACCACACTGGCCGTAAAAGAACCCCAATGATTGACCATTGATAAGAGTAGAAAACCATATGTTATCCACTAGATGAAGAATTAAAGTACACCATTCATTACAAAAACTAAACTACTTCATAACCCGAAGAAGGAATGCCCAGCTGACCCGATCATAGGCCTTACACATGTCGAGTTTAATCGCCATATTACCTCCCCAATACTTATGGTCTAAAACTGAAATCATCTCCTGCGCCAAAACAATATTATCCACGATTTCTTGATGTCACTACCACTTTTCTAGCCTGAGGGTATTTTGGTAATTTTTAAATTTTTGGAATTATTTTGGGAATTATTATTATTAATTATAATTATTAGAATTTTTTAATGATTTTTAGTATAATTGATTTGGTGCTAGTTTTGACTTTGACTAATGTTGACTTGGAGACTGTCCTAGAGGATAACCTAGGTCATGACTACTTGGTTAGAGTGTGTAACCCTAGCTTGACCTAAGTTAGTGACATTTAACTCATTATAACTTATTTGGAGAGATTAGGAATTGATTAGGCTAGAATGGCTTGTGACTTCACAAGTCATAACTAATGACTTAAGCCCATAGAGGCCCAACCCAACACTAGTGGAACCCTAGCCCTATTCCAATAGCCTATGGCCGGCCATATTGATCCCCCTCCTCCATTTAATGCTCCTCAAAGTTAGGGCTAGCCTACATTAGGAATTTTACAAAGTTTTAGAAAGAGGTTAGTCTCCATCTTCTTTAATTCATAGAAATTCCCATTTAACTCCTTTTTCCCCCAAACCAATTGCATTAGGTTCTAATTTTTCTGTTCTTGCTGTTTATGTAAGTATATTTCAGAGTTTGGACAATTGGGAGAAGTTTGGCTATCAAGAGGAATACCCCTCTTTGGAGTCTTATTGAAGATTTGACACCTGTAGGTAACTCCTTCAAAACCTATTGTAATTGCAGATTTTATTGCATTCTAACCTAGATCTAGGTGTCCCTTGGCTAACCCTAGATTTATGTAGGATTTCGTGTCCTATTCGTGTCCCATTTGGACACGTATCAGTCTTATTATACAAGTGTTTGATGACATGCCCCAAAGGGCATTTTGAGTGATTTTTAGGAAAATAATTGAATAGGAAATTAGGTTTTAATGTCGCTTATGGGTTTCTAGTATCTTGGTGTGGTTTTCGTGTCGTGTCAAGTCACTATGGACACGGGAACACGCTGACACGCGCGCTCATACATGGGCACAGTAGCTGTCATGCTACTCGGGTGCACTTGCGTGCAGGACACGACACGTCGACATGGGAGAATTGACATATACTACGGGGCACTGACTGACACCACGTGTGTCAAGTCTTAGACCCTCTCGTGTCGTGTCAGACACGCACGAAGCCGTGCATTGGTTTTGCACTAAATCGGCTGCTGTCAATTTTCAGCGCTGATACGCGTGTCGTGACGCACACATACGTGACGTGGATACGTATCAGGGTGCCCTAGCCCTAGCCCTAGTCCTACTCGACACTGGGATACGACCACAAGATCTGTATCGTGTCGTGTCGTATGCATGATCACTGGGAACACGTGCACGAGGATTGGTCCTGTGTTGCACTGTTTCATGTTTAATTTGTTTGGACATGTTTGTGTCCTCTTGCTTGGACACAATTACACTATATGACACGTACCCTATAGGTACTTACAATACCAACCCATATTTCGACACTTTAGTTATTTTCATGCATGAATTCTCAATTTCCCCAATTTTCCTGATACCTATAATAACAGTCTCCTGTCACTGTGTGTTCCAGATTTTCTATTTGAAATTTGACCATCAATTTAACCTATCTAATACTGTTAATTAGTATGGTTTAAGACCTAATGTGGTACACCTATATGTTCACTAATTGTGTGTTGAATTTGGGATGATTTGTGTACTATTTTGGGGCTTAAATCTGGAAGTTTGTGTTTGGACTGAAAACTGAATATTTACACTGTTTGAGTGATATTTGATTCATTTCCTTCATGATGTAAACTGTGAAATGATTATCAATGTATAAACCTGAGTTGTATGTTTTCTTAAAAACCTGAGATTGGTTATGGACTGGAAAACTGAGTTTTTGTGAACTAAGTTTCCTATGTTACTTCACTGTTATTTCATTCCCATTTTACCTGAGCATTAGCCCTCACTTTACTGTGTCCCAATGTGTACATAATTCCAGATTTCACATTGTATATAGCTCACTGATTTGCCTAATATTGCTCACTGTTTTACTAATTCCAGATTTCATATATGTGGGTAGTTCACTGTTTTAGGTTCCAGATTTTATATTGTAATACTCACTGATTTTTATTCATATGCACACTGATTTCTTGTACTGTTTTCCTGATTTTAGGATACCATATCACATACCAGTGTCTCACTCATATACACTACACTCTTCCCTCACACCCTCAAGCTTAACACATACACACTTGGCACTATGTGACACTCACACCCACTCTCATGTATCCTCTCACACTCACACACATCTTCTCATGTCACACACTCATGTCTCCCTAACAAACACATATGCCATAGCTCACCACACCCTCACACCCTCATTCTCATGACACACACACACACACTCATGTCTTTATTCACATACACATGTACACCATATTTCCCTTCCTATCCCAATATATATATATATATATATATATATATATATATATATATATATATATATATATATATATATATATATATATATATATTATATGTACATACATGTATACAGGTATATACATTTGTCTAATGTGTATATATAGATAATATATGTAAATATGTTTAGGTGTACTTCTATATTAGATTGTATAATATCAATATGTGCATTCCTATATTAGATTATATAATTATATCTATGTGTATTATATATTAGATATATATGTGTTATGTGTATAGGTGATTTGTAGGTTGGTTAGGCATGGTATTGCCTAATAGCCTATGGCCTAGTCTCTTAGCCTATGGGTGTATCTATGTGTCAATTTAGAGTTTAGTTAGACTTGTGTGGTCTAGTTAGACTTGTGTGGTCTAGTTAGACTATTAAAGACTAGTTTGACTTAGGTTTGACTTGGTTGACCTAGTTTGACTTCTAAGGTTGACCAGAGTTGACTAAGAGTTGACTTTGGTCTAGATTGACCTAGATTCATGTAGAATGCATTGTAGTGCATCTTATTACTATTCTGGACTTGTTGTGACTTGTACTGTCCTAAATAGAAGCCAGATACCACTCCTCGGACAGTACTTTCATCTTTGGCATTCAGTTAGCAGGCGAGTACATTTTTTGATCTTTTCATACCTGTCTGGACTATTTCTTGCTCTAGATTATTCTACATGATGCTGACACGTATCTTCATGGATTAGTACTATATGGATCCCTTTCTGAGATGTTATCCCTCTACGGGTGCATCAGGTATTTCATGTTCATGTACTTTATCATGTGCATCAGGTACTCCTTGTACTCGTACTAGTTCATGTTTTTATATGTTCTCATGTGCTTTCATGTGCCTCATGTACTACTCATTACATGAGTCACGTATCTTTAGCTATATTCATGTGCTTATAACGTAACTTGAATGGATCCTTGTGTATTGATTGGGGCGGGGTGAGTAGAATTGGTTATGAGATCATTATCCCCAGTAGCTGTATTCATGTGCCTCTTAGTTGTATTCATGTGCCCCTAAGCCGTTTACATAACCATATTATACTCTAAATCTCTTAGCCACTTACAGTCTCTACTTATCATGTATTTACTTTCAGTTACAAATATCTCCTGTTTACTCGTAATTTCTTTTTAGCACTTCCTGTATTTTACTATGTTGTATGATTTATACTCCTAACCTGTTATGAACTGTTGAGAGATATGTGCTCGTTCCAGTCCTGATTGGACATATTGAAAGTTTTACAGAGGACGAGGAGGAGGCCTGCTTAGAAACTTTCTATGGGACAGCCTTAGAGGATACTTGCGATCCGGACTTCCAATCGGATCCCTTTGTAGTAGAGACAGTTGCTCCATAGATAGTTTTATCTTATTTCTTAGTATTGGAGTTGAGTTGTATATATTATGGATCTGTATTATTCTGGATATCAGTGGAGTTATCATAGACACTTAGCTTCTCTCTATTGTATTTCTTGTGGTTTGGATCTTGCATCTTTTATATCATTCCATCTTTATCCGGTTCTACCTTAGCTGTGATTGAGATATATTCTGTTATGTCACCCCCATTCGGGGAGTATAACTGTTTATTACCTTAAACTGTTAGATGTTGTGACCTATGACAGCGTTCTACCGCTGACACTGCGACATAGGCTGGACGTACCCACGTCTCGTGCCCTTACTATAGGGTGCGGGTCGTGACACGTTTTTAGTGGTGGCCCATACAAGTCTAGGTTGGAAATGTAGTGGTATTCGAACTAGAATATCGCTACAGCCTGTAGTAGGGATTAGTATATTTTTGAAGGTACTCAATCACACAAAAAAAAACTCCTTATCAGATTCCATATATCTACTTTTGCTGCTTATTATTTTCCTTAGAATTTTAAACTGTCCTTCCTTGATATTTTGATTCATTCTCAGTAATTGTTTCTTGTTTGATCTTTGTCTCCAGGATGGTTGAGACGAGATCGCATCGCCCTGTACTGGGAGACGCTGGAGAGGGGCCTAGCACCTCTCGACCTCAGCAGCAGCCAGCTCCCGGTGCTACGGGGCCAGTGCAGCCCTCAGGAGTCGGTGTTTCTGCCACTTTTGGAGAAGCACCTCCACCAGTCAGGAGGCCGAGCGTTGTGATTCCTGAGATCCTTTCACCGCAGCAGCCTCCGCCTGCGGGGATGGTAGATGCTGCACATCTCTTCTCCTTCGTGGAGAGGATTCTGGAGTCGCACCAGCAGCAGCAGACTAGGCAGACTACAGATTTCTGTCAGGGGATTGATGAGGTACACCAGCTGGTTCGCACTACAGTCGAGATGATTACAGCTCAGGGGACCCAGCTGCAGCCCCGTCGGAGGGAGAAAGATATTCAGGACTTCCAGAAGATGCATCCTCGGGAGTCCTTCGGCACAGAGGGCATCCACTATGCAGATGACTGGATAGAGCATATCGAGGAGATCTTCAGGCTGGCGGAGATACCAGCTTGACTCCAGATCGAAGCGGCGGGCAGTCAGATGCAGGACTTGGCCCGTGCGTGGCATAAGATAGATCCCAGGGTGGGGGTTGAGGGCCATAGTTGGGCCCAGTTCAAGGAGCTATTTAAGGAGAAGTTCTTTCCTGATATGGCCTTGGGAGGTATAGAGGCACAGTTTGAGGGTCTGGTTCAGGGGAACCAGACGGTAGCTGAGTATGCTGCGGAGTTTTGTAGACTGGCCCGTTTCATAGATGACTTGACTGAGAAGGCGAAGGCGAGGAAATTTTGCCGGGGCTTGATTAGAGAGGTTCGGTCGCTGACGAAGAGCGACCGGAACGCTACTTTTGCTGAGATATTTTCTTGGGCTATGGCGGCGGAAGACGACCTAGGACTGAAGCAGAAGAGGGGTCATGACTTCCAGGGTGGTAGCAGCAGTCAGGGGCAGGCCGAGAGGCCTTACTTCCAGCATCAGCAGCAGAGGCCAGTTCAGCAGTATCAGCAGCAGCACCACCCGCAGTATCACCAGCAGGTGCAGCACCAGCAGCAGAGAGGGCAGCAGGCACCCCATCAGCAGTAGGTAGTTGTTTATGCCTTCTGCAAGAAGCCGGGGCATATGATCCATGAGTGCAGGAAGAAGCTAGGCAAGTGCCTACTTTGTGGTGCGGGAGATCACCAGTTGAGGGATTGCCATGGGGCTTTTGGACAAGAAGCTCAGGGAGGTGGAGCCAAGGCTCCAGCAGGCCAGCAGAGGGGGCCACTGCAGACCTAGCAGCAGAGGTTCCAGCAGCACCAACAGCAGGCACGAGGTGGACAGCAGGGGCGAGCTTTCGCCATGGCAGCTGAGGATGCAGAGGCCATCGGAGAGCTGATAGCAGGTTCGGTTCTCCAAGACTCCATTCTAGCATTTGTACTCTTTGATTCCGGGGCTTCCTACAGCTTTGTGTCAGTATCGTATGATATTAGACACAGTCTGGTTTCTAAACCATTGCCTAGGACCTGTAAGATCATGACCTGGGGTGGGGTCATCCTCGTGAGTGATGTATACAGAGGGCGGAGCATCATATTGGAAGGCCGAGAGTTGGGAGTGAGTTTACTCGTCATGCCATTATCGAACTACGACATTGTATTAGGTATGGACTGGCTGAGTAGACACCACGCCCGTATTGATTGTCGATAGGGTAGAGTTTTATTTGGGGCGCCAGGAGAGCCAAAGTTTGAGTACACCAGACGGCAGACAGAGCAGGACGACGGAGTCTTCTGTGGAGCTTCAGTTGAAGAGCAGGTGGCTCCGCATCCCTTGATCGCAGAGTTTATGGACGTATTTCCAGAGGAGTTCCCAGGGCTTCTACCGGACAGGAATGTAGAGTTCTTGATAGACTTGGTTTCCGGTGCGGAACCGATCTCTAAGCATGTCTATCGAGTGAACAACAGTAAATTGGTGGAGCTGAAAAAGCATGTGGATGAGCTGCAGGACAAGGGCTTTATCCGATCTAGTTCTTCACCTTGGGGTACACCGGTACTTTTCGTACCCAAGAAGGACGGGTCGGTACGGATGTGTATCGACTACAGGGCAGTTAACAACCTGACGATCAAGAACAGATACCTACTGCCGCGGATCGATGATCTATTTGATCAGTTAAGCGGAGCTCTGGTGTTCTCCAAGATTGATTTGAGGTCAGGTTATCACCAGGTGAAGGTGAAGAGAGATGATATTTCCAAGACCGCTTTCAGGATGCGGTACGGGCAGTTTGAGTTTTTGGTTATGCCGTTTGGGCTGACCAATGCACCAGCAGTGTTTATGAAACTTATGAACAATGTGTTCTACCAGTACTTGGACAAGTTCGTGGTAGTATTGATTGATGATATCCTGGTGTATTCCAAGACAGAGGAAAAGCACGAGGAGCACATGAGTGTGGTGCTAGAGACACTCACGAAGGAGAGGTTGTATGGCAAGCTCTCGAAGTATGAGTTCATCCTAGACAGGATTGACTTCTTGGGTCATGTGGTGACTGGAGATGGTATCTCATTGGACCCGAAGAAGATCTCAGCAGTTGAGGCTTGGGCAGCACCGTCTTCAGTGGCAGAGATCAGGAGTTTCCTGGGGCTGGCAGGATATTATAGGAGATTTGTGCAAGATTTCTTCCGGGTTGTAGAGCCGTTGACTCGGTTGACCCGGAAGGATACTGAGTTTGTTTGGTCAGAGGAGTGTCAGGCAGCTTTTGATGAGTTGAAGAAGCGGCTTACGACAGCTCCGATTCTGACATTGCCTTCAGGATCTGATGGATTCACTATTTATAGTGATGCTTCAGGGAAGGGGCTGGGTTGTGTCTTGCAGCAGCATGGGAAGGTGATTGCCTATGCTTCCAGGCAATTATGTCCCCATGAGAAGAACTACCCTACCCATGACCTGGAGCTGGTAGCGGTGATTTTTGCTTTGAAGTTGTGGAAGCACTATCTGTATGGCGAGAGGGTGGAGATGTTCACAGATCACAAGAGCTTGAAGTATGTGTTTACACAGAAAGAGCTCAACATGAGGCAGCACAGATGGCTAGAGTTGATGAAGGACTTTGACATCTCACTTCAGTATCACCCAGGGAAGGCCAACGTGGTTGTCGATGCCTTGAGTAGGTATCCGATAGCCATGTGTTTGACTATGGATCGGCACTTGCTTGCAGATTTGGAGAGCCTTGGGATTGAGGTGATTGTGCCATGGGTGCAGATGCAGTTATGGGGCCTTCTGATACAGTCGGACTTGATGGAGAGGATCAAGGCGATGCAGTTTGAGGATGTGGCTCTGTGGTGTATCCGAGAGCAGGTTCGTACAGGGTTGGTGGATGGCGAGTTTTCACTTGCAGAGGATGGTGCCTTGAGGCACGGTTCCAGGTTATGTGTGCCTAGCGGGGAGCTCAGAGAGCAGATCATGCAGGAGGCTCACAAATCACAGTACTTTATACATCCTGGTGCCAACAAGATGTACAGGGATCTGCAAGAGCATGTCTGGTGGTACGGGATGAAGCAGGAGGTAGCTCGCTTCGTAGCTAGATGTTTGGTCTATCAGCAGGTCAAGACAGAGAGGCGGAGGCCCGAAGGATTATTGCAGCCGTTGCCCATTCCAGAGTGGAAGTGGGAACATATCACCATGGATTTCGTATCTGGGTTGCCGTGTACACCAGGAAGGAAAGACACGATTTGGGTCATCGTTGACAGGTTGACCAAATCGGCCTACTTCTTGCCATTCAAGGTGGGTATGTCTACAGAGAGCTTGCGAAGTTGTATATGAGGCAGATAGTCAGGATTCACGGAGTTCCCGTCAGCATTATCTCAGATCGAGATAGTCGCTTTACTTCCCATTTCTGGAGGAGTCTGCAGACTAGTTTGGGCACTCAGCTCAAGTTTAGTACTGCATACCACCCCCAGACGGACGAACAGTCAGAGATGACTATTCAGACCCTTGAGGACATGCTGCGGACGTACGTCCTAGATTTGGAGGTTCCTGGAAGGATCATCTGTATTTGGTGGAGTTTGCTTAAAACAACAGTTATCAGGCCAGCATTGAGATGTCACCGTTTGAGGCTTTGTACGGGCGTAGGTGTCGTACACCCTTATCTTGGGATGATGTTGGAGAGCGAGCTTTACTGGGACCAGAGATGGTTGTTGACGCAGCCGAAAAGGTGAAGCTCATCAGGGACAGACTTTGCGTGGTGCAGGATAGACATCGGCACTGGGCCGATAGCTACCGAAGGCCGTTAGAGTTTGAGGTATAGATTTAGAAATAGGATTAGAAGTAGGTTGTATTATTTTGTTTTGTTTGATTAATCGTGTTTGATTTTTAGTAACTTGAGACCTTGCTTATGATTAGGTTGGAGACATGGTTTTTCTGCGGATATCTCTGACTCGTGGTACGATATATTTTGGTGGAGGTGGGAAGCTTAGACCGCGCTTCATCGGCCCTTTCGTTATCAGCAGGATAGTTGGTGATGTGGCATACAGGCTAGACTTGCCACCTGTACTAGTGGGAGTTCGCAATATATTTCATGTATCACAGTTGAGACGGTACGTGGCTGACCCTAGCCATGTGCTCGATCATTCGGAGATTGAGGTTGGACCTACTCTCAGTTATCCAGAGCAGCCTGTGGAGATTCTGGATCGCCGGGAGAAGGTACTGAGGAACCAGGTGATACCCTTGGTACGCGTCGCATGGAGATATCATTCTCCAGAAGAGACTACCTGGGAGCGGGAGGATGAGATGCGCGAGCGGTACCCCTATCTTTTTGGACCTTGAGGTATACTTTTCTATCCTTCTCAGCAGTTTAGTTTCGCCTTTAATTTTGAGGACGAATTTATTTTAAGGAGGGTAGATTTGTCACTACCACTTTTCTAGCCTAAGGATATTTTGGTCATTTTTAAAATTTTGGAATTATCTTGAGAATTATTATTATTAATTATAATTATTAGAATTTTTTAATGATTTTTAGTATAATTGATTTTGTGCTAGTTTTGACTTTGACTAGTGTTGACTTGGAGACTATCCTAGAGGCTAACCTAGGTCATGAGTACTTGGTTAGAGTGTGTAACCCTAACTTGACCTAAGTTTGTGACATTTAACTCATTAGAACTTATTTGGAGAGATTAGGAATTGATTAGGCTAGAATGGCTTGTGACTTCACAAGTCATGACTAATGACTTAAGCCCATAGAGGCCCAACCCAACACTAGTTGAACCCTAGCCCTATTCCAACAGCCCATGGCCGGCCACATTGATCCCCCTCCTCTATTTAATGCTCCTCAAAGTTAGGGCTAGCCTCCATTAGGAATTTTGCAAAGTTTTAGAAAGAGGTTAGTCTCCATCTTCTTTAATTCATAGAAATTCCTACTTAACTCCTTTTTCCCCCAAACCAATTGAATTAGGTTCTAATTTTTCTGTTCTTTCTGTTTATGTAAGTATATTTCAGAGTTTGGACAATTGGGAGAAGTTTGGCTATCAAGAGGAACACCCCTCTTTGGAGTCTTATTGAGGATTTGACACCTATTGGTAACTCCTTCAAAACCTATTGTAATTGCTGATTTTATTGTATTCTAACCTAGATCTAGGTGTCCCTTAGCTAACCCTAGATTTCTGTAGGTTTTCGTGTCCTATTCGTGTCCCATTTGGACACGTATCACTCTTATTATAAAAATATTTGATGAAATGTCCCAAAGGGCATTTCGAGTGATTTTTAGGAAACTAATTGAATAGGAAATTAGGTTTTAATGTCGCTTATGGGTTTCTAGTGTCTTGGTGTGGTTTTCGTGTCGTGTCGAGTCACCACGGACACGGGAACACGTTGACACGCGCGCGCGTGCACGGGCACTATAGCTGTCCTGCTACTCGGGTGCACTTGCGCGCAGGACACGACACGTCGACACATAAGAATTGACACATACTACGGGGTACTGACTGACACCACGTGTGTCAAGTCTTAGATCCTCGTGTGTCGTGTCGGACACGTACGAAGCCGTGCATTGGTTTTGCACTGAACTGAATCGGCTGTTGTCGATTTTCAGCGCTGATACGCGTGTCGTGATGCACACACGTGTGACGTGGACACGTATCAGGGTGCCCTAGCCCTAGCCCTAGTCCTACTTGATACTAGGATACGACCACAAGACCTGTGTCATGTCGTATCGTGTGCACAAGCACTGGGAACACGTGCACGAGGATTGGTCCTGTGTTGCATGTTTCGTGTTTAATTTGTTTGGACACGTTTGTGTCCTCTTGTTTGGACACAATTACACTATATGACACGTACCCTATAGGTACTTACATTACCAACCCATATTTCGACACATTAGTTATTTTCATGCATGAATTCTCAATTTCCCCAATTTTCCTGATACCTATAATAACAGTCTCATGTCACTGTGTGTTCCAGATTTCCTATTTGAAATTTGACCATCAATTTAACCTATCTAATACTGTTAATTAGAATGGTTAAAGACCTAATGTGGTACACCTATATGTTCACTAATTGTGTGTTGAATTTGGGATGATTTGTGTACTGTTTTGGGGCTTAAATCTAGGAGTTTGTGTTTGGACTAAAAACTGAATATTTATACTGTTTGAGTGATATTTGATTCATTTTCTTCATGATGTAAACTGTGAAATGATTTTCAATGTATAAACCTGAGTCTAGCCAATCGATTCAACATTCTCAGCGCAGAAGAGACCGATTCCTCTGCAGAGGTCACCTCTACCGATACCACCATGGCGGCAGCCCAGGCAGACTCTGATGTCGTCGAGAACCTCCACTCTATCACCACCGAGGAAACCTCCCCTCCCTCCTACTCGGCAGGTCTCCAAGCGAATCAACCCCCTCACGCAGCCGATATCTTAGAAGTTCTGGCTTCCTTAGGGCCGAAACCAGCTAAGAGAGGTCTTCAAGCCCTTGCAGCAGGATTAGATCTTACCATGGCAGGCAGCCTGGGCGGCGAACAGGATGACTATATTCTCATTCCCCCTAAGAATCGGTCGCGGACTCGGTGGGGGAGCTGATCACAGTGATCAATGATAGCCCTACAACCCCACAATCGAAGTTACACTCACCTCGTCCTCCCCTTTGGCGGGAGCCGCAACCACCAAAAACAGAAAATTAGATAATAATAGGGATGGAGAATCCCCAGCCAACAGAACCAGGTCCGCAGCTAAGCGGGCAAACCTCCCACCCCCACCCCCACAAATATTGAACATCCTCTCCTGGAACGTTCGCGGCCTGGCTAACAAACCCAGCAAGAGAAGAATTACCGACCTCATCAAAACTCACAAGATTGATGTTCTGATCGTTCTCGAACCCAATATTCCTCATATGAGGATTAAATCCATTCAGATGCAGTTAGGATTCCCCCAGGCTATTGTCGGCAGGCACAACATTTGGATTCTCTGCACGAAGGACGTTAGCATCAGAGTCATCAACGACTCCTATCAAGCCCTATCTTGCTGGATGGAATACCTGTTATTACCCAAACACGTTATTATTTTTGCAGTGCATGGTAGCTGCGATATTGCAGAGCGTAAGCATCTTTGGAACAACCTCCAGAGCATCCATCAACGTTACATAAATCTCCCTTGGCTCTGCATTGGGGACTTCAATATTGTCACCTGCTCGGACGAGAAGACTGGTGGTCGCCCTCTTCCTAGGTCGGCCATGCAAGAATTCAACAACTTCATCTTCAACTCCCACCTATCCTTCCTTCCTTTCACCGGCAACGCCTTTACCTGGTGCAACATACAGGAGGCAGATCGTCGCCAGTACTCCCGCCTGGAGAGGGTCCTTACGAACGGCCAATAGCATGACATGGGGATGTCCTCCAAGCTTTCCCACCTCAACACCACCGAATCCGACCACGCTTCCCTGCTAGTGAACATCTCCAACAACTCTGGCACCAACAAGAAAAGTTTTTGCTATCTTGACTTATGGAGCAACCACCCCCAATTTTTAGACATTATCGCTGAGGCTTGTGCCAGTTCTGATGGTCCCGAACCGCTCTCTCGGGTGGCCAACAAGCTCAAAGCCACGAGAAAAGCCCTCACAGCCTGGAGCAAACAAGCGTATGGCAACATTTTCTAAGCCATTCGCGAAGCTGAGGATGACGTCAATTGTGCTGAAATTAGGCTAGCGAGTGACAGATCCCAGGAAGCTAGAGTCGCCCTCAACCTCACAAAAGCTACTCTCAAATTCTGCCTGAAAGTGGAGACTGAATTCTGGAAGCAAAAAGCCAGACTCAAATGGGATAGTGAGGGCCACAATAACTCGAGCTATTTCCATGACTGCGTCAAAGGACGTAGGAAGAAGCTCACCTTGCAACAAATTACCGATAATAACAGAAACGTCATTAATGACCACAAGAGCATCCAGGTGGCAGCGGCTCAGTACTACTCTAATCTATTCACCAAGGAAACCATCACCAGCGACCGGTCATTCCTTGACGAAATTCTAATGCTTATATCTGATGAGGACAACATGCGGTTAGAGCTTCCCCCATCCAAACTTGAGGTGCGAGATGCCACTTGGGCTCTCGACCAGCATAGTGCTCCCGGACCAAACGGTTTTTTTGGGGGTTTCTTTCGCACTTGCTGGGACATCATTAAAATTGATATCCATACTGCGGCCACTGCTTTCTTCCAGGGAACTAGGTATCCTCGGGCTATCTCAAGCACCAACCTGATCCTTATTCCGAAGAAAGATAATTCGAAGACTTTCCATGATTTCCACCCCATCAGTCTTTGCACCTTCACCAACATAATTATATCCAAGATTGTCGTATCTCGTATGGTTGGTCTCCTTTCCAAGATCATATCAGAGGAGCAGAGCAGATTCGTTCGCGGCAGGAACATCCAGGATAACATCATGTTGGCTCACGAAATGATCACATGTATGAAGTTTCCAGCTAGAGGGGGCAATATCGCCATCAAATTAGATATGGAGAAAGCATACGACAGACTGGATTGGCAATTCATGATCTGGGTCTTTAGAGCCTTTGTATTCTCAGAAACTTGGACCAACATTGTATGGAGATCGATCAGCAATTCCTGGTTCTCCCCTGTCATCAATGGCCGGGCAGAAGGGTTCTTCAAATTAAGATACGGGGTTAGGTAAGGAGATCCTCTGTCCTCCACCATCTTCATTATCGCAGCGGATGCCCTGAGCAGGAACCTCAACAAAATATTGACCACCACCAACTTCTACCACAATCATACTGTTAGTAGATGCCCTATCATCACCCATCTCGCCTTCGCTGACGACATCCTCACCTTCTCATCTGGGGATACGGGGTCCGTTGAGGCGGTCAACAACACCCTCCAAAGGTACGCCAGCTCCTCCGGGCAGACGGTCAATCCGAACAAAAGCATCATCTACGTCCACCACAAGATCAAGAGAGAGCAAGCGGACATCCAAACCAACATCATCCCTTTTCACATCAAACACCCGCCGTTTAACTATCTCGGATGCCCCCTCGTGTATGGGAGATCCAATGCTGGCATCTTCGAGGAGTTGATCAATCGTGTCAGGGCTAAAATCACTGGTTGGCATATTGCTATGCTATCTTCGGAAGGAAAGATGATTCTTATCAAGCACGTCCTATCCTCCATTCCCATCTACACTCTGGCCACGTGCTCCCCTCCTAAGTGCGTCCTGAAATCTATCGAGAGCATTTTCAACAACTTCTTCTGGGGTCACAGCGAGGGCGAAAACAAACACCATTGGGCGAGCTGGGACACCATGGCACATCCGACCGACGAGGGGGGCTGGGATTCACCAAACTTAACCACATAGTTAAAGCCTTTTCGATGAAACTATGGTGGAAAATCCACACTGCTCAGAACTTATAGACTAGATTCATGAAGGCCAGATACTTCAAACATACTCATCCGTTGGTTGCCATCTCTAATAGCAGATCCTCCGCAGCATGGCACCGCAAACTGATCAGTCGGTCTCTAGCTGAACCAGCTATGCGGGCCCAGGTGGGCGATGGCGGATTATTGGCCTTTCTCGAGAGATGGATCGGCGACACCTTAATCCCATACCAGTCAGATGTTCACAGGCTACGCAAGATAAAAGACATATGGAACAACGCCGACAACGACTGGGACTGGCTCAAGGTCCGTGACTGGGCCGGAGAAGAGACGATTGAGCTGATCCGTAGCAGCGGTCTGAAGCTTGGAGCCCATGCTGATGAACTCTAGTAGCTGGAAGACTCCTCAAGCTTCTTTACCGTCAGGTCGGAAAGGACAATGATCTGCGCCACAGTGACCCCTTCCCCTACTATTGCTCTTTTTTGGCAGACATGCATCCCCAAGAAGTGGTCATTCGCTATATGGAGAGCTTTTCGTAAGATTCTTCCCACCGAGGACAACCTAACCACCATCAGATTCAGCCTCGCCTCTGCTTGTTCATGCTGCATAAACAAACAGATGGAGACAGTAGACCACATCTTCTGCTGGGAAGACCTTCCGGTCAAGGTTTGGAAACTCCTTGACGCTCGCTGCAAGGTGACCAATGGTAGCAGTAGCTACCAGGACCGCATCGACTGCGGGAGTAAGGCGTCCCATGGCCACCAGATCATCGCTGTCGTCGCTTCTTGGGTGATATAGAAGAATCGCAACAAGGCTAGGTACAAAGGTCATCAGTTCACCGCTGACCAGCTCCTCAAAAAGATTTTCAGACAGTGTCGTAAGAGGATCTCCCTCTGCAAGCATAGACAACCTGGAGTATGGAACGGTCTCTTTTCCTCCTAGGCTATCTAGCCGTTTTGGTCCCCTCCCCCCTTTTTTGTTAGTATACATGTATAGGCTTCTACATTTTGCGCCTTCTGGTATACTTGTATAGCTTAGGCTTTTCTATTTTCGGAATAAAAGGTGGGAGGTTTCTCTCTCTCTCTCTCTCTCTCTATTTTTTTTTTTATATATATATATATATATATGTTGGAAGAAGAAGATTAGAGATTTATTTGAATTCGAGTTTTGGGACTTATCGAAATTCTATTATGTGATATCGGATTTAAAAATATATTCTTAAGAAATCTAAAATTTTGTAAGTTAAATTTTGAGAGTAAATTTCAAATTGAATCAAAGGAAAGAAAATGTGTTTCAAGGAATTTAAAATTTTATGACGGAGAGTTGAGTATAGAAGGACATCGATGATTTTGTTAAGTCAAAAACTTTGAAGATCATGACGACATCGAACATGAATTTAAATCTCGAATAATGGAGTTATTTGTAGATAGAGGAAGTTAATACCGATTTTAGATTACACACTTATAGGATTGAGGGTTGTATGATCGAATTAGACACTGATGGGTTTTCATGCACGTGATCATTTCTAAACTATGTCCATGGATTTATTTATTTTAGTAATCTAAATTGCCTATTTTTCATTGAATTTCGTTTCCATCTCCTCGCCAATGTATTGGTTGTGTTCTCTTATCTAGAAACTCTTCAACCTTCTCAACTTTACCTACCCTAATTATTTTTTAATTTCGAGGACAAAATTCTTGTAAGTTGGGTAGGATGTAAATTCCTTAAATTTACTATAGATTCTTTATTTATTTTATTCATATTTTAGTATTCATATGTCGAGATGAATACGTATATAAAAAGTATTTTATTTTATACAAAAGTTTTATTATCATTTTTAAAATATAGAAGAGAAAAAATTTTGTTCAATATAATATAAGGTAAATATTTTTATTTTGCTTAAAGATAAAAAATGCGTCGCACGAGATTTGTCAAACTTTAATTTTATTTTTATAAATAAATGATATTTTATTTGTTGTACAAGTATAGGTAATAATTTAGAAAATAATATTTTATAAATAGTATGTTATATTTTGCATGCGAGGTACATGAAAATAAATTCATGTACATTTTGTAAAATATGATTTTTGAAATTATTTCTGCTATTAGTTTTTAAATAATTGTGGTAATTTAAATTAGTATTAGATTTTAGACGGTTTTAAATTAAAGATTGAGATTTATCTAGTTTTAAATTTGGATTAGATTTTACTGAATTGATTTTAAATTGTTTTAAATTAACGTAAGAATTATTTAGTGGGGTTTAAACGGTCCTACTATTTATCTAAGTATGATTTCTCCATCCTATTTATAAGGGAGCCTTCCTATGGTTTTTTCCACAAATGTTTCTCTACCAAAGTCATCACCATTGTGTATACACTGTGTCCGTGTCCACCTGTACTGTGTCAGTTGTGACGGCCTCGGATCCGACCCCGGGTGTCTTTGTACTAGTTTTATTATTACAATTATATTATCCTCTTCATGCCCGATATATCGGACATGAACGCCAACTCAATCCTCTATGTGTATGTGGCATGCAGGACACGACACCAATGCCAAAACCCTAAAACTAGCTGACGGTCGCTTGGCCACAACCACACCCAGCCATCCTCCGGCTGCCACTCACCATGGTTTGGCCGCCCAGCTCTTCTCCGTTGACTCCACCACCACTATTGTCACCATCTCTGCCACCTGCCGGACCCGTCTATGTTTCCAGCACCACCGCTCCATACTGCCATCAGCACCACTACTACTAAACCTAACCTTCCCGAGTAGCCATCACCCAACAACACCCGCGTCAACCAACCCCGGCCAAGCCGGCCTACATCCACACCTCCAACAAACATCCAAGCCTCTACATCATTGCCACACACATGGACCTTATCTACCGAACGACCACCACCATCGTCGTCCATCACTACCATCTCCTTCGCACCGTGAGCCCAAATCCGCCCCGCCAACTCCTCACCACCTGTGAGCACCGCTTCTCGCCACCTAGTCCGTCGATCCCTCAGATCCTATTGGTCTCGAGAATCTCGGGCGGCCGCCCACATCAGCGTCGTTATTCCTGCAGTCAAGCCGCCCTCATCGTCGACGTATAGATTCCTTCCGCAATGAAGCTATGCCGTGTACCAAAGCCAGGGGCAGCGCCTCTCTCCGATCTATGTCGTCACGATTGCCACCATCACACGATCGCTTCCACGGTCGTGCGCAGCACCGGAGCTGCCTCTGGTGAGCCTCTCCTCACATCTCTCCTTCTTCCCTCTCTCGCTCTCAAACTCGCTCTTTCTCTAATTTCTTTCTAATACATTAGTTAATGTAAAGGAGTGGTTGGAGACAATGAACAGTTTAGCTTTATTATTATTATTATTATTATTATTATTATTATTATTATTATTATATTAGCATAGATATGTTGGTAAAATCAGTATATACATAAATATATATAAATAATATGGTATATGTTTTTATTTGGAGTACACGGTATATATATGTATGTATTTGTATATTAATGTGTATTATTATTTTAGTGCTTATCATCAGTTTTAATAATATTATATATATATATTTTTTTTTTTTTAATAATATTATATATATATGTATATATATTAGATATTTATATATTAAAAAATTATGTGTGTAATAAATTATAGAATTGGGCTTGGCACTATATCTATTTTCAAATTTGGGCTTAGAAGTTAAATATATTATTATATTATTTTGTGGTATTTTAAATAAAGCTTTTAGCCTAAAAATATTACTATAATATTTTCCATCAAATAAAATAACAGTTTTGATATAATTTTTTTTAGATTTCTCAAGTACTTACCTAAAAATTAGTTTAACTATAAATTCTAGTTTTCAATTCTTATAAATATTTTTTTTGAAAATAGTATATCTATTTACTCTCCACAAAATTTTCTTTTTGTTATCATTATTGACCATAACTAATCGTACGTTTCTATTTCCGCACGAATTCGACCCCTTCCATGGCTATTGGATAAATCAGGATATGTCAGATCACTACACACCATAAGGCAAGTACACCTTGCATATTTGATTTACAATATTTACATGCTTTACTTTTTATGAGTCATGTACCTCTTATACTGTTGCATGTTTTTCCTGCTCATTACCTGCATGTTGTCCTGATGATATACATATTCATGATTATACTTGTTTATTGTTGGTTATGTTGACATGTGAGATGAGATACATGGAGTGTTGCATTGCATGCTAGGTGACCTTACATGTTCTTGTTTAGTTGTGTTCCTTGTTAGAAGACTAACTGGATGTGTCATGGATGTGAGACGGATAGTAACATTTGGGAGGGGAGGACGACTACTACTTGCGTGGGCCATGCTGTGCACGTACACTTTATATATATGTATCTATATTTATTTGGAGAGGAGCCCTGTTTCTTGAGTTATAGCGTCTCTTAGTTACCGGTGAGATTCTAACACTGAGTTATGGCTATATATATACTCCTTTATTTACCATTGAGATTTCTGACACGGAGCTACGAAAATAAGTGTATTCTTGCCTAGTTGCATTTACTTTGGAGATGTCTGCACTTGTGAACGTCATCCTCAAATTGTATTACATATCGGTGGCTGGACATGATTTGTGTTAGTTGTCTCTGTATTTTCTGTTCATTCATGTTATTTACTGTATTTTATTTTGGCATGTATATTATATATCTTGCTATGTCCCTCTGAGGATCTGGTGATTTCTCTAAGTGTGTGTGTTTTCTTGACTTTCCATAGGAGTTCCAGCCAAGATTGTGATCTTCTCCTTCCTATCGAACATGACATGCTCCTGGATCATCCTTGTTGCTTGTATTTTTTATTTTGCTATTCCTTCATTTTAGTTTAAAGTTGGTAGTAGATTTGTCTCCACCAACTAAATGTACAAATGACAAATCATATTTGTTCTATAATATCTTTATTCTTTTTTGTGGATGAAATTTAGTGAGCCATGATTATACTGCACTTGCAGCTTACGTATATTTTTTATACTGCTGACATGTTACGTATTTGGGACTGGAGCATTACAGTATCGCCATGACACGACGAGCGTGCAAAAATTAATTAATTTTTGAAAATTACCAATACGTAATTTTTGATGGATACGAATCGAATTTGTCGAACATAAGACAAAGTTGTCTGATTTGAAAGAACCTATTCCGTATCACAAATTTTCTAATTATAAAAAGTGATTTTTCTTGATTTTTAAACTGTAATAACTTATGTTTTAAAACAAAGTCAATAAAACTAATTGAAGTGTTTTAATCTTGGTTATAGAGGCTTTACAGAGAAATAAATCGAGATTTATTTCACAGAGGGCAGAAATGTTTCTTTAAATACATGGTACTGGGACAGTTTCTACGTGATTTCAAAATACTGAAAATGAGATTTTTCTCGAAGTTTATCATAATTTCTTTAAACAATAATATAAATAAAGTAACGTAATTAATGGTTCGGAACAGGGCTAGGTTGTGTTCGAACATGCAAAGATGGATTCAAAATTGGTCGATGGACGAGAAAAAAAGTGACATGAAGGTGGGGGGCTGGGGTCAACTGATGTGTGTGCCTGTGCACGCGGTGGTGGTCGATGGCCGTTGGTAGCTTCTCCGGCAGTCTTGACATATAGAGTTTATTGGTAAGAGTCACCCAAGTGTCGCGAGTCGTTGGGGGGTTGTTTGAACTCTTTAGGATGCAATTGAGAGATTTCGCAAATCAAACAAGCAGGATTACTAGAGCATTAAAAATTTTGATTTCCAGTTTAGGAAACCCAATATGGTGATGCATTCAGGATTGAAGGGAGATTAATGAGAGAGATGATTTGGTTAAATGATTTGAAAGAATTTAAAAAAAAATGGAAAAAATGGGGA
>JANAVB010010800.1:1278106-1362621 GCA_029216955.1 Iris pallida
GTACTCTACTCCATGGACAGCAAGATGGTGGTGGTTAGGTCACAATGCAAGAATTTTGGTTGAAAAAAGATAAGGAATGAAGAAGTTATGAAGAAATAAAGTTGAGCTCACCTTGTTTTTGAAAAGAGAGAGAATGAACAAGGTGGCAATGATTTTTGGGAGGGATTAAATAGGGGAAAATTCCAAGATGGCTGCCCTAAAATCTAGGGCTAGGGTTGATCCAAGGGTTCTCCATTATTATAGACAATTCAATGGCTAGATGAAACCTAGATAGCCTATCACTAGTCTTAACTAATCATATGACTAATAACTAACCAAATCACAAATCATGACTAGCCATGACTAACCATGACCAATCTCAATCTAACTTAGTCTAACCATAACTAACTAGGACTAATCTAGGTTAGGTCAATCTAGGTTAGGCTAATCTAGACCACATGAAAATTAATTAAAAATAATATTTAAATCACACCATTCACAATAAATCATTTAAATTCCTAATAAAATATATTAAATTCTAATAATTCAAAAGTGACAAAATACCCTATAGGCTAAAATGATAAATGAAATACCCTAATCTCATGGCTAGGCTCTAGGTCAAGCTGTCTCTAGGGTTACACTAGCTAGACACCAAATCATAAGTCATGATTTAAAATAGTTTTAAAATGATTAAAAATTACCAAAAATCATATTATTATTTAAATATTATAATTAAATAAATAAAAATACAAAATTTTAAAATTACTCTCATTTGGAAAACTGGGTGTTACAAGGGTCCCATAGATCCTTGATAGAGCCGTTCCTAGGAGCCGCCGTCGTGTTGGGAAGTAACAAATCGCCTACCCAGTGCTCCAGGAATGGGGATGCTTCCCCGATGCCTACCTTAAGGCAATCGCTGGTTCGGCAAGGGACCGCCCGTGAAGGATGCGGTGCCAGGCCACAGAAGATCTGCTGTTAGCGATAGCCGTGGATGGGTGGATATGCTTGAAGTATCTGGCCTTCATGAATCTGGACCATAAGTTCTTACTGGTGCATAGCATCCACCATAATTTCATCAAAGGCGTTAGTAATGTGGAAAGTTTGTAAAACCTAGGCCCCCTAATCCGATAGGCCGAGCCATGGTGTCCCAACTGGCCTAATGGTACTTTTGTGGCCGTCGCTGTGACCCAGAAAAAATTGCTTAAGATGCTCTCGATATAGGATAGGACTTTCTTGGGTGGTGAGCATGCTGCCTGGGTATAGATGGGAATGGAGGTGAGGACGTGATTGATGAGGATAATTCTGCCTCTTGGGGATAGGATGCATTGTGCCAGCCCTCGAGCTTCTTTCTGATGCGATTGGTCAGGTTCCAAAGATCCGGCATTGAATTTCCTGTACACTAGGGGCAATCGAGGTAGAGGATTGGAGGGTGTTTGATAGGGAACGATGTGATGGTTGATATGCTAGTTGCTTGCTCTCTCTTGATATGTGGTGGGTGTAGATAATACTCTTTTTTGGGTTGATCTTCTGTCCGGAGCACCTTTCATAGATCTGGAGCGTATTGTGGACGACATCTACCGAACCTGCATCTTCGGATGAGAATATAAGGATATCGTCAGCGAAGGCCAGGTGGGTGATGATCGGGCAGCCGCTCGCCGTATGGTAGTACTGGAAGTTGGGGGAGGTCGTCATCTTATTAAGGTTTCTGCACAACGCATCCGCCGCAATGATGAAGATGGTAGATGATAGCGGATCCCCTTGCCTTACCTCGCGAGTGGATTTAAAGAACCCATCCTCTTAGCCGTTAATAACCTTGGAGAACCATGAGTTGTTGATCGATCTCCACACCACGTTGGTCCAGGTTTCGGGAAGCCGAAGGCTCTGAAGACCCAGATCATAAATTGCCAATCTAGCCTGTCGTAGGCTTTCTTCATGTCTAATTTGATAGCAATGTTGCCCCCTCTAGCTGGGAATTTATGCAGGTGACTAATTCTTGAGCCAACATGATTCTCTTGGATGTTTCTCCCCCGAACAAAGCTACTATGCTCCTCCGAGAAATCTTAGGGTGAATACCTGCCATACGGGAGGCTATGATCTTGGATATTATCTTGTTAGTGAAGGTACAGAGACTGATAGGGCAAAGTCACGGAATGTCTTAGGGTTATCTTTCTTCGGGATAAGGATAAGATTGGTGCTCGAAATGGCTCTGGGTAGGTAGCTCACTGGAGGAAGGCATGCCGCATTGTGGATGTCGGACTTGATTATATCACAGCAGGTGCGGAAAAAACTCCGAAAATCCGTCTGGCCCAGGGGCGCTGTGCTCAACGAGAGCCCAGACTGCTCCTTTCACTTCTTCCTCCGAGGGGGGCTGTTCAAGCCGTAAATTGTCTGTGTCGCTTATAAGGAGGGGAACCTCGTCCAGAAAGGTATCGCCTTTAAAAACCACCTCCTTGGAAAGTCTTGAATAGAATTTTGGCCTCCTCTTGGATACCATTTTGGTTGGTGATGTCGGTGCTGTTGTCTGCGACAATCTGATGGAGAGTGAGTTTCTGTCTCCGTCCATTGACGCAGGCATGGAAAAAGCTAGAGTTGTTGTCCCCCTCGTTGTCCCATTTGATCCTTGCTTTCTGCTTCCAAAAATCAGTCTCAATCTACAGTCTAAATTTAGGATAGCTTTGGTGAGATTCAGCGCCTTCCTGGTATCAGGCGAGCAGTCGGCTATGTATTTTGCTTCAGCACGAGTCACGTCGTCCTCCGCTTCGCGAATAGCTTGGAAGATATCTCCATCAGCTTTCTTGCTCCATGCTGTCAGAGCTTTCCTCTGTGCCTGGAGCTTACTGGCCACGCGGTTAAGGGGGATGTCCACGCTTCCACACGCTTCTGTGACTACTCCTTGGAATTGGGTGCTCGCTCCAGAAGTCCAGGAAGCAGAAACTCTTTCTAGAATGTTTGAATTGCTAGTAATACCAACCAGCAAGGGGATGGTCGGATTCGATGGCGTTAAGGTGAGAGAGCTTGGAGGTCGTCCCCTTATCAAGCCAGTGGCATTCGTTAAAGCCCTATCCAGGCGGGAGTATTATCGTCGGTCGTCTTCCTGCATGGTGCACCAGGCAATTTGTTGCAGGTGAACAGGATGGGGGTGAGGTGAGAGTTGAATATAAAGTTGTTGAAGTCTTACATGGCAGGGAGGGAGAAGGGCGGCCTCCAATTTTTTTTTCTCTATAAGTGATGGCGTTGAAGTCTCTGATACAAATCCATGGAGGTTGTTGTTGTAGTGTTGGTGTCCAGGAGGTCGTTCCAGAGATGTCTGTGTTCTGCAATATCACAACTGTCGTAACCGCAGAAAGGATGGTGTTTGGGGATTAAGGAATGTTCCATCCAGCAAGACAGAGCTTGACTGGAGTCATGGATGATACCGATTTTGATGGCTTTAGAATAGAGAATCCAAATGTCGTGCCTGTCGGCAATGGCCGAGTGGAAGCCTAGCTGCAGTTGAATGGATTTGAGTCTTTGTATGAGATTTTGGGTTCGAGGATGATCAAGACGTCATCTTGTGGGTTTCTTAAGGCTGGTATTCTCCTCATCGTTGGTTTTTTGCCAGGCCACGGATATTCCAGGATAGAATGTTCAGTATTAATGAGCTTTGAGGGGTTGGTTGGTACGCTTTGCAACGGACCTTGGAGATTTGGCAGTCCCTTTATTGTCCGCTTTCCTGTTGGTGGTGGATGGTTCCCTCACCTTCTTAAGGAAGGTATCGAGGGATGGTGGAGGGTGATGTAGTTTCTCTCGCTGAATCGAGATTGGATGGGTCGTTGGGGCATTTAGGGGGTGCAACCGTTTCTCCTACTGAATCGAGATCGACCTGCTCCGGGGGATGAGGAGGAGTCGTCGAGATGCCTATCTGGTCTCCTTCCGCTTGGAGAGGAATCCAGCGGCGAGACTTGAATACCTCTAATGGCCTGCTCTGGCCCTAGGATGGCTAGAGTGGTAATGGTGGAGTTACGAGCGGACTTTGCAGTTTACGGCAATTGGGGGTACTGGGATGGACTCTACGTTTCTTCTGGAGGAGGGACCTCCGGTCCGATCCGGGGGCCTGGTCGAAGTCAGTCTGACATACCGAATCATAGGGGGAGCCAATGGCTTCTGATGCGAGGGCGCTGAATTGATTGTCAGGGAGAGGTTTGGGGGTGGTATGGGATCACTACTTTTTTTGTTGAGTTACCTCTGCTGGGTTTTCTTTCGCTGGAGTTGAATCTGGTGTGGGAGTTCGGAAGAGGAAGAAGAGGTGATTGAGCACATTTGTGATGCTGGTGTCCGTTGGGATTGGGTACTGATCTCTCTGGTTTCTTTCTCAGCACGGATAGAGATGGTGGCAGTGCTTCGATAGATGACCGCATAAATGACAATGAGTGCAGTAGATAATGTGGTTGTCGTAGATGATTTGCTGAGTGTGTGTTGGTTGCAAGTTCAATGAAGATATGTTTGGGGGTTTCTGAGGTGAGGTCGAGTTCCACGCAAATCATAGTGTAGGAACTTTTGTCAAGTTGCGTGTTTCGGCGGCGGTAGCCACGTAAGTCCCAAAGGAATTTGCTATACGCTTAAGAGCCGTCGAAAAAACAAATGAAGGGAAGGTTGGGTAGGGTGACCCATGCAGCGACCGTCGCTACATCTTCTTGGTGTTAAAGTGAGGTGACCACTTGATTATCTTCATCCAGTGGGAGTATACCCTCTCGGTGCCTTTGGACCACACCGTCCTGTGGTCTAGTTCAGAGGATAAGTGGAGCAGGATATGCCTCGGGTCTAGGGGCTACCATGTATTCTGTCGTGAGCCGCCAACTAACAATAACCTCTACACCCTGGCTAGCTTGGGGCAGCCTGCCGAAATTTGAGAATGAATGAGAAAGGGAATGAGGTGGCCTGGGATGAGAGTTCCTGGTCGGTGAACGGCACTGTCGGCATGGAGATGCTGCGGGTACTCAACATCAGGAAGGGGACGTCCGGTAAGGAGTCTCGGCTTGGGGGCCCTGTCAGGTCGAAGGATGTCGACAAAGGAGGTGGTCGAGGGCTGAGAGGTGCCAGAGGCAGGGGACCGGAAGGAGGGAGTGCCAGATGACACAAAGCTAGGAGAAGAGGGCAAGCTCCAAAGGAGGGGGGATGACCCCCAAGGGTCCTCGGAGGAACGCAAACAGGGATCCGAGGGGGGCCGAGTGGGGGCGGGGTTGGGTAGCGCCAATAAGGGGGGCGCCCAGCAAGCCAGCCGCATCGGAGAGCAACATAACATCCATCGATGGTGGCGGAGGAGGTGAAGGGGCGGGAAGAGTGAAAGGGGAAGGACTAGACCCGACACAATCTGAAGGTGAGGGTGGAAGGGGGGCTGTGTCCAGCGGAATCACCACATTAGGCACAAATGGGGGAGGGGAGTGGAATGCCTAAGTTGCGCCCGGACCCGTCGCAACCAAGGGAAAAGGATAGATGCCCCCGATGGGGCCACACGGGGAGGTGCATGACGAGAAGAGGAAAGGAGGAAGTGGGAATCAAGAGGGCCTACGGTATGCGTGCCCAATACTAGGCCTGAAGTCGCAGCATAAGGCTCGCCCCAATCAAAGGGCACTACTGCACCAGCGCCCAAGTCCAATTGGGCTGCGCCCATTGCTACTTTCGAGGGTCCAACCGCACCCTGAGGTGCGCCATGAGGAGGCAAAGACAGGCTGCCAAAGGGCCCTCCACAGATGAATGCGCCTACAGCACTCGGCAGATCTGGCAAGAGTACGTGGCCATAATGCCAACTGCTCTGGACTGCAACAGATTGCGCACCAAGAGGCACGGACCAAGCAATGGGCACAACTGTGCCAGAAGGCGAATCCAAATGCACTGCGCCCAGCGCAAGTCCCAAAGAACCGGTCGAACCCTGACGTGCGCCATGGGGATAAAGAGACTGGTGAGGTGCGCCACATCTAAAAGTGGTAGCTATGTCCAGTGGGGCACTCCTTCCGACTGCAACGGAGGAAGCATTCCTCCACGCAGGCGCTCTGGCCGAGGCAAGTGATGCCACTTGCTGGGATGCGCCCCATGTGGCATAAAATACTGAAGTGTGCCAGGCGCTCCGAGAAATGAGCCCAAAGGGGCTGATCCCTCATCACTAGATGCGCGGCATCCCGGTGGAGCCACGTGGCCAGGGGAAGACCTGAGGTTGATCGAGCCATTGCGGGTGTGGCCCCCAATACTGGTATGGGTTTCGAGGAAAGCACGCATCCACCTGCCGCTCCGGGGGTGGAGCCCAAAGGGCTGCCGAACCCACTACACCAAATACGCAGTAACCTGGTAGGGCCACGTGGCCAGGAAAGGACCAGAGGTTGACCCGCCACAAAGGGGGCAGGGCCACGAACAGGGGTACTTGTTTCGAGAGAAACACGCGTCCGCCAGCGGACAGCTCCCAAAGAGAATTCAAAAAAGGGAGGCATGAGGGCGGGAAAGGGGTACTGGGATTGAAGAAGGGGGGCTGCTCCACCCAACGACTCTATGATGGCGGCCGACTGGGTGGCGGAGAGAGTGGTGGTGGATGGTGGATGGATGACTGAGATGGTGGAGGAGGATGGCGGAAGGATGGCTGAGAGGGTGGTGGTGGATGGCGGATGGTCGCCGGTGAGGAAGGGACGGGGAGCTAGGACGGGACGGAGGGAAAAGGGATACGGAGGGACAGGCTGAGGGGAGCACGGAGGGTTGAGGGTGGTGGGGGTTGGCGGATCGGCAGTGGAGAGGGAGGCGCAGGGGAGAGAAGCGTCAGACCTGAGTGGAGTCCGAGGAAGGCGAAGAGGTCGGACGGGGGCGATGCCATGGGAAGAGGGCCTGGGGAACAGCCGACCGGCGGTGAGGACCCCGTCGGCGGGTGAAGGCAGCGGCCCTAGCAGGGGCGCGGCACCCCAAGGGGGCACGAGCAGGAGAGGAGGGAGAGCAGCGGAATCATTATTTTTATATACATCTGAGGATATATATATATGTACACACACACACACGTATATATATATATATATATATATATATATATATATATATAATATTATAATTTTTTAAACAAAACACCCTTTATTCAACCAGTCAAAAAAAGTCATTACAAAAAAAAGCTAGAGGATAGGAATTTCAACATGAGGAACACCGAATCATCGCCTTCTTCACTTACCGACGAACATCTACAATAAGCTGATCCGAAGAGAAATTGTACGCTTCATATCTCCATTTATTATGGTTTTTCTAAAGCATCCAGCATATAGCGCCCACCACAATTTGTTTGACATGTTTCTGTCATCGTCTACACCAAGTCTGTAGCCTCTGCAGCATATCCACTCTATTAGTACGAACGCCAGTCACCATTTGAAAGTACTGCCATACTAAAAAAGCCAGCTCCCCTTCACTGAATATATGGACAATCGACTCAGTTTTCTGATTCAAAAAGTGGCAAGCCGAAGCCAAAGAAAAGCCAATTTAACAATGTTGTCATATGCCAAGCTTATTGAGGATGATTCTCCATAATAATATGGACCATTTAGTAGGCATACATTTATTCCAAACATTTTTAAAGTAGGCGTGCTGAGGGAATTGCACTCGTATTTGATTCCAGGCTGAAGCAAGGGAGAATTTACCTGAAGAATGTTGAGTCCAAGTAAAATGACCTAGCTCGTCTTCAAGAATAAATACTTCACCAAGTTGTCGACCTCTAATAAGCCATTTCCATACATGAGATGCAGCAGAGGTAATCTCTACATCAGTAGGATGAGAGGAAAGCGGTACTTGCTTTCATAAACATAGCCCATAGAGAGTTAGTCGATCGGAGTTTCCACCAAAGCTTTACAGTCATGGCATCCATAACATCTCCCAATCTTCGAACACTAAGGCCTCCCTCAGAGATAGTCATCACCACTCGATCCCAACGAAGCCATGATCGTTTAGGCATACCATCCTTAGAACCCCAAAGAAAACTATCAAACATGCTTTCGATCCGATTCAAAACAGTGATAGGGGGATTACTCGTTGATAAGCAGTAACTGGGATTGATGTAAGAATAGACTTGATGAGAACAAGTATGTCGCCATATGAAAGAATTTTGTTGTTCCATCATGATATTCGAGAACAATTTTACAGATTTGTCTTCATACATACCAGCATTCCTTCGCCCAACCGATATAGGACATCCCAGATAAACTAGAGAGCCTTGTTTCAGTTGAAAGCCAGTAATCTGATGGATCTCCTCTGCTTTTTGGAACGACACCTTCTCAGATATGAGCAAGTCATCCATATATACAAGATGAGAGATTCTCGGACAACCTCTAGGTGAGTCGTAACTAAGAAGCCTGTAGAGCTATTCAGATTAATAAGACTTTGAATCAATGCTTCAGCAGCAATGATAAAGAGTGCTGGTGAGATCGATCCCCATGCCGGATACCACACTGGCCGTAAAAGAACCCCAATGATTGACCATTGATAAGAGTAGAAAACCATATGTTATCCACTAGATGAAGAATTAAAGTACACCATTCATTACAAAAACTAAACTACTTCATAACCCGAAGAAGGAATGCCCAGCTGACCCGATCATAGGCCTTACATATGTCGAGTTTAATCGCCATATTACCTCCCCAATACTTATGGTCTAAAACTGAAATCATCTCCTGCGCCAAAACAATATTATCCACGATTTCTGATGTCACTACCACTTTTCTAGCCTGAGGGTATTTTGGTAATTTTTAAATTTTTGGAATTATTTTGGGAATTATTATTAATTATAATTATTAGAATTTTTTAATGATTTTTAGTATAATTGATTTGGTGCTAGTTTTGACTTTGACTAATGTTGACTTGGAGACTGTCCAGAGGATAACCTAGGTCATGACTACTTGGTTAGAGTGTGTAACCCTAGCTTGACCTAAGTTAGTGACATTTAACTCATTAGAACTTATTTGGAGAGATTAGGAATTGATTAGGCTAGAATGGCTTGTGACTTCACAAGTCATACTAATGACTTAAGCCCATAGAGGCCCAACCCACACTAGTGGAACCCTAGCCCTATTCCAATAGCCTATGGCTGGCCATATTGATCCCCCTCCTCCATTTAATGCTCCTCAAAGTTAGGGCTAGCCTACATTAGGAATTTTATAAAGTTTTAGAAAGAGGTTAGTCTCCATCTTCTTTAATTCATAGAAATTCCCATTTAACTCCTTTTTCCCCCAAACTAATTGCATTAGGTTCTAATTTTTCTGTTCTTGCTGTTTATGTAAGTATATTTCAGAGTTTGGACAATTGGGAGAAGTTTGGCTATCAAGAGGAATACCCCTCTTTGTAGTCTTATTGAAGATTTGACACCTAGGTAACTCCTTCAAAACCTATTGTAATTACAGATTTTATTGCATTCTAACCTAGATCTAGGTGTCCCTTGGCTAACCCTAGATTTTGTAGGATTTGTGTCCTATTCGTGTCCCATTTGGACACGTATCAGTCTTATTATACAAGTGTTTGATGACATGCCCCAAAGGGCATTTTGAGTGATTTTAGGAAAATAATTGAATAGAAATTAGGTTTTAACGTCGCTTATGGGTTTCTAGTATCTTGGTGTGGTTTTCGTGTCGTGTCAAGTCACTACGGACACGGGAACACGCTGACACGCGCGCTCATACGGGCACAGTAGCTGTCATGCTACTCGGGTGCACTTGCGTGCAGGACACGACACGTCGACATGAGAATTGACATACTACTACGGGGCACTGACTGACACCACGTGTGTCAAGTCTTAGACCCCTCGTGTCGTGTCGACACGCACGAAGCCGTGCATTGGTTTTGCACTAAATCGACTGCTGTCATTTTTAGCGCTGATACGCGTGTCGTGATGCACACATTCGTGACGTGGATCGTATCAGGGTGCCCTAGCCCTAGCCTACCTACTCGACACTGGGATACGACCACAAGATCTGTCGTGTCGTGTCGTATGCATGATCACTGGGAACACGTGCACGAGGATTGGTCCTGTGTTGCACTGTTTCATGTTTAATTTGTTTGGACATGTTTGTGTCCTCTTGCTTGGTCACAATTACACTATATGACACGTACCCTATAGGTACTTACATACCAACCCATATTTCGACACTTTAGTTATTTTCATGCATGAATTCTCAATTTCCCCAATTTTCCTGATACCTATAATAACAGTCTCCTGTCACTGTGTGTTCCAGATTTCCTATTTGAAATTTGACCATCAATTTAACCTATCTAATACTGTTAATTAGTATGGTTTAAGACCTAATGTGGTACACCTATATGTTCACTAATTGTGTTTGAATTTGGGATGATTTGTGTACTATTTTGGGGCTTAAATCTGGAAGTTTGTGTTTGGACTGAAAACTGAATATTTACACTGTTTGAGTGATATTTGATTCATTTCCTTCATGATGTAAACTGTGAAATGATTATCAATGTATAAACCTGAGTTGTATGTTTCTTAAAAACCTGAGATTGGTTATGGACTGGAAAACTGAGTTTTTGTGAACTAAGTTTCCTATGTTACTTCACTGTTATTTCATTCCCATTTTACCTGAGCATTAGCCCTCACTTTACTGTGTCCCAATGTGTACATAATTCTAGATTTCATATTGTATATAGCTCACTGATTTGCCTAATATTGCTCACTGTTTTACTAATTCCAGATTTCATATATGTGGGTAGTTCACTGTTTTAGGTTCCAGATTTTATATTGTAATACTCACTGATTTTTATTCATATGCACACTAATTTCTTGTACTGTTTTCCTGATTTTAGGATACCATATCACAACCAGTGTCTCACTCATATACACTACACTCTTCCCTCACACCCTCAAGCTTAACACATACACACTTGGCACTATGTGACACTCACACCCACTCTCATGTATCCTCTCACACTCACACACATCTTCTCATGTCACACACTCATGTCTCCCTAACAAACACATATGCCATAGCTTACCACACCCTCACACCCTCATTCTCATGACACACACACACACACACACACTCATGTCTTTATTCACATACACATGTACACCATATTTCCCTTCCTATCCCAATATATATATTATAATATATATATATTATATATATATATATATATTATATATATATATATATATAATATTATATGTACATACATGTATACAGGTATATACATTTGTCTAATGTGTATATATAGATAATATATGTAAATATGTTTAGGTGTACTTCTATATTAGATTGTATAATATCAATATGTGCATTCCTATATTAGATTATATAATTATATCTATGTGATTATATATTAGATATATATGTGTTATGTGTATAGGTGATTTGTAGGTTGGTTAGGCATGGTATTGCTAATAGCCTATGGCCTAGTCTCTTAGCCTATGGGTGTATCTATGTGTCAATTTAGAGTTTAGTTAGACTTGTGTGGTCTAGTTAGACTTGTGTGGTCTAGTTAGACTATTAAAGACTAGTTTGACTTAGGTTTGACTTGGTTGACCTAGTTTGACTTCTAGGTTGACCAGAGTTGACCAAGAGTTGACTTTGGTCTAGATTGACCTAGATTCATGTAGAATGCATTGTAGTGCATCTTATTACTATTCTGGACTTGTTGTGACTTGTACTGCCCTAAATAGAAGCCAGATACCACTCCTCGGACAGTACTTTCATCTTGGGCATTCAGTTAGCAGGCGAGTACATTTTTGATCTTTTCATACCTGTCTGGACTATTTCTTGCTCTAGATTATCTACATGATGCTGACACGTATCTTCATGGATTAGTACTATATGGATCCCTTTCTGAGATGTTATCCCTCTACGGGTGATCGGTATTTCATGTTCATGTACTTTATCATGTGCATCAGGTACTCCTTGTACTCGTACTAGTTCATGTTTTTATATGTTCTTATGTGCTTTCATGTGCCTCATGTACTACTCATTACATGAGTCACGTATCTTTAGCTATATTCATGTGCTTATAACGTAACTTGAATGGATCCTTGTGTATTGATTGGGGCGGGATGAGTAGAATTGGTTATGTGATCATTATCCCAGTAGCTGTATTCATGTGCCTCTTAGTTGTATTCATGTGCCCCTAAGCCGTTTACATAACCATATTGTACTCTAAATCACTTAGCCACTTACAGTCTCTACTTATCATGTATTTACTTTCAGTTACAAATATCTCTTTTACTCGCAATTTCTTTTTAGCACTTCCTGTATTTTACTATATTGTATGATTTATACTCCTAACCTGTTATGAACTGTTGAGAGATATGTGCTCGTTCCCATCCTGATTGGACATATTGAAAGTTTTACAGAGGACGAGGAGGAGGCCTGCTTAGACACTTTCTATGGGACAGCCTTAGAGGATACTTGCGATCCGGACTTCCAATCGGATCCCTTAGTAGTAGAGACAGTTGCTCCATCGATAGTTTTATCTTATTTCTTAGTATTGGAGTTGAGTTGTATATATTATGGATCTGTATTATTCTGGATATCAGTGGAGTTATCATAGACACTTAGCTTCTCTCTATTGTATTTCTTGTGGTTTGGATCTTGCATCTTTTATATCATTCCATCTTTATCCGGTTCTACCTTAGCTGTGATTGAGATATATTCTGTTATGTCACCCATTCGGGAAGTATAACTGTTTATTACCTTAAACTGTTAGATGTTGTGACCTATGACAGCGTTCTACCGCTGACACTGCGACGTAGGCTGGACGTACCCACGTCTCGTGCCCTTACTATAGGGTACGGGTCGTGACACGTTTTTAGTGGTGGCCCATGCAAGTCTAGGTTGGAAATGTAGTGGTATTCGAACTAGAATATCGCTACAGCCTGTAGGGATTAGTATATTTTTGAAGGTACTCAATCACACAAAAAAAACTCTTATCAGATTCCGTATATCTACTTTTGCTGCTTATTGTTTTCCTTAGAATTTTAAACTGTCCTTCCTTGATATTTTGATTCATTCTCAGTAATTGTTTCTTGTTTGATCTTGTCTCCAGGATGGTTGAGACGAGATCGTATCGCCCTGTACTGGGAGACGCTGGAGAGGGGCCTAGCACTCTCGACCTCAGCAGCAGCCAGCTCCTGCTACGGGGCCAGTACAGCCCTCAGGAGTCGGTGTTTCTGCCACTTTTGGAGAAGCACCTCCACCAGTCAGGAGGCCGAGCGTTGTGATTCCTGAGATCCTTCACCGCAGCAGCCTCCGCCTGCGGGGATGGTAGATGCTGCACATCTCTTCTCCTTCGTGGAGAGGATTCTGGAGTCGCACCAGCAGCAGACTAGGCAGACTACAGATTTCTGTCAGGGGATTGATGAGGTACACCAGCTGGTTCGCACTACAGTCGAGATGATTACAGCTTAGGGGACCCAGCTGCAGCCCCGTCGGAGGGAGAAAGATATTCAGGACTTCCAGAAGATGCACCCTGGGAGTCCTTCGGCACAGAGGGCATCCACTATGCAGAACTGGATAGAGCATATCGAGGAGATCTTCAGGCTGGCGAGATACCAGCTTGACTCCAGATCGAAGCGGCGGGCAGTCAGATGCATGACTTGGCCCGTGCGTGCATAAGATAGATCCCAGGATGGGGGTTGAGGGCGTAGTTGGGCCCAGTTCAAGGAGCTATTTAAGGAGAAGTTCTTTCCTATATGGCCTTGGGAGGTATAGAGGCACAGTTTGAGGGTCTGGTTCAGGGGAACCAGACGGTAGCTGAGTATGCTGTGGAGTTTTGTAGACTGGCCCGTTTCATAGATGACTTGACTGAAGGCGAAGGCGAGGAAATTTCGCCGGGGCTTGATTAGAGAGGTTCGGTCGCTACGAAGAGCGACCGGAACGCTACTTTTGCTGAGATATTTTCTTGGGCTATGGCGGCGGAAGACGACTAGGGCTGAAGCAGAAGAGGGGTCGTGACTTCCAGGGTGGTAGCAGCAGTCAGGGGCAGGCCGAGAGGCCTTACTTCCAGCATCAGCAGCAGAGGCCAGTTCAGCAGTATCAGCAGCAGCACCACCCGCAGTATCACCAGCAGGTGCAGCACCAGCAGCAGAGAGGGCAGCAGGCACCCCATCAGCAGCAGGTAGTTGTTTATGCCTTCTGCAAGAAGCCGGGCATATGATCCATGAGTGCAGGAAGAAGCTAGGCAAGTGCCTACTTTGTGGTACGGAGATCACCAGTTGAGGGATTGCCATGGGGCTTTTGGACAAGAAGCTCAGGGAGGTGGAGCCAAGGCTTCAACAGGCCAGCAGAGGGGGCCACTACAGACCAGCAGCAGAGGTTCCAGCAGCACCAACAGCAGGCACGAGGTGGACAGCAGGGGCGAGCTTTCGCCATGGCAGCTGAGGATGCAGAGCCATCGGAGAGCTGATAGCAGGTTCGGTTCTCCAACTCCATTCTAGCATTTGGACTCTTTGATTCCGGGGCTTCCGACAGCTTTGTGTCAGTATCGTATGATATTAGACACAGTCTGGTTTCTAACCATTGCTAGGACCTGTAAGATCATGACCGGGGTGGGGTCATCCTCGTGAGTGATGTATACAGAGGGCGGAGCATCATATTGGGAGGCCGAGAGTTGGGAGTGAGTTTACTCGTCATGCCATTATCGAACTACGACATTGTATTAGGTATGGACTGGCTGAGTAGACACCACGCCCTTATTGATTGTCGATAGGGTAGAGTTTTATTTGGGGCGCCAGGAGAGCCAAAGTTTGAGTACACCAGGCGGCAGACAGAGCAGGACGGCGGAGTCTTCTGTAGAGCTTCAGTTGAGGAGCAGGTGGCTCCGTATCCCTTGATCGCAGAGTTTATGGACGTATTTCCAGAGGAGTTCCCAGGGCTTCTACCGACAGGGATGTAGAGTTCTTGATAGACTTGGTTTCCGGTGCGGAACCGATCTCTAAGCATGTCTATCGAGTGAACAACAGTAAATTGGTGGAGCTGAAAAGCATGTGGATGAGCTGCAGGACAAGGGCTTCATCCGATCTAGTTCTTCACTTTGGGTACACCGGTACTTTTCGTACCCAAGAAGGACGGGTCGGTACGGATGTGTATCGACTACAGGGCAGTTAACAACCTGACGATCAAGAACAGATACCACTGCCTGGATCGATGATCTATTTGATCAGTTAAACGGAGCTCTGGTGTTCTCCAAGATTGATTTGAGGTCAGGTTATCACCAGGTGAAGGTGAAGAGAGATGATATTTCCAAGACCGCTTTCAGGATGCGGTACGGGCAGTTTAAGTTTTTGGTTATGCGTTTGGCTGACCAATGCACCAGCAGTGTTTATGAAACTTATGAACAATGTGTTCTACCAGTACTTGGACAAGTTCGTGGTAGTATTGATTGATGATATCCTGGTGTATTCCAAGACAGAGGAAAGCACGAGGAGCACATGAGTGTGGTGCTGAGACACTCAGAGGAGAGGTTGTATGGCAAGCTCTCGAAGTATGAGTTCATCTAGACAGGATTGACTTCTTGGGTCATGTGGTGACTGGAGATGGTATCTCAGTGGACCCGAAGAAGATCTCAACAGTTGAGGCTTGGGCAGCACCGTCTTCAGTGGCAGAGATCAGGAGTTTCCTGGGGCTGGCAGGATATTATAGGAGATTTGTGCAAGATTTCTTCGGGTTGCAGAGCCGTTGACTCGGTTGACCCGAAGGATACTGAGTTTGTTTGGTCAGAGGAGTGTCAGGCAGCTTTTGATGAGTTGAAGAAGCGGCTTACGATAGCTCCGATTCTGACATTGCCTTCAGCATCTGGTGGATTCACTATTTATAGTGATACTTCAGGGAAGGGGCTGGGTTGTGTCTTGCAGCAGCATGGGAAGGTGATTGCCTATGCTTCCAGGCAATTATGTCCCCATGAGAAGAACTACCCTACCCATGACCTGGAGCTGGTAGCGGTGATTTTTGCTTTGAAGTTGTGGAAGCACTATCTGTATGGCGAGAGGGTGGAGATGTTCACAGATCACAAGAGCTTGAAGTATGTGTTTACACAGAAAGAGCTCAACATGAGGCAGCGCAGATGGCTAGAGTTGATGAAGGACTTTGACATCTCACTTCAGTATCACCCAGGGAAGGCCAACGTGGTTGTCGATACCTTGAGTAGGTATCCGATAGCCATGTGTTTGACTATGGATCGGCACTTGCTTGCAGATTTGGAGAGCCTTGGGATTGAGGTGATTGTGCCATGGGTGCAGATGCAGTTATGGGGCCTTCATACAGTCGGACTTGATGGAGAGGATCAAGGCGACGCAGTTTGAGGATGTGGCTCTGTGGTGTATCCGAGAGCAGGTTCGTACAGGGTTGGTGGATGGCGAGTTTTCACTTGCAGAGGATGGTGCCTTGAGGCACGTTCCAGGTTATGTGTGCCTAGCGGGGAGCTCAGAGAGAGATCATGCAGGAGGCTCACAAATCACAGTACTTTATACATCCTGGTGCCAACAAGATGTACAGGGATCTGCAGAGCATGTCTGGTGGTACGGGATGAAGCAGGAGGTAGCTCGCTTCGTAGCTAGATGTTTGGTCTATCAGCAGGTCAAGAGAGAGGCGGAGGCCCGAGGATTATTACAGCCGTTGCCCATTCCAGAGTGGAAGTGGGAACATATCACCATGATTTCGTATCTGGGTTGCGTGTACACCAGGAGGAAAGACACGATTTGGGTCATCGTTGACAGGTTGACCAAATCGGCCCACTTCTTGCCATTCAAGGTGGGTATGTCTACAGAGAGCTTGCGGAGTTGTATATGAGGCAGATAGTCAGGATTCACGGAGTTCCCGTCAGCATTATCTCAGATCGAGATAGTCACTTTACTTCCATTTCTGGAGGAGTCTGCAGACTAGTTTGGGCACTCAGCTCAAGTTTAGTACTGCATACCACCCCCAGACGGACGAACAGTCAGAGATGACTATTCAGACCCTTGAGGACATGCTGCGGACGCGTCCTGATTTTGGAGGTTCCTGGGAGGATCATCTGCATTTGGTGGAGTTTGCTTAAAACAACAGTTATCAGGCCAGCATTGAGATGTCACCGTTTGAGGCTTTGTACGGGCGTAGGTGTCGTACACCCTTATCTTGGGATGATGTTGGAGAGCGAGCTTTACTGGGACCAGAGATGGTTGTTGACGCAGCCAAAAGGTGAAGCTTATCAGGGATAGACTTTGCGTGGCAGGACAGACATCGCACTGGGCGATAGCTACCGAAGGCTGTAGTTTGAGGTACAGATTTAGAGATAGGATTAGAAGTAGGTTGTATTATTTTGTTTTGTTTGATTGATCGTGTTTGATTTTTAGTAACTTGAGACCTTGCTTGTGATTAGGTTGGAGACATGGTTTTTCTGCGGATATCTCTGACTCGTGGTAAGATATATTTTGGTGGAGGTGGGAAGCTTAGACCGCGCTTCATCGGCCCTTTCGTTATCAGCAGGATAGTTGGTGATGTGGCATACAGGCTAGACTTGCCACCTGTACTAGTGGGAGTTCACAATATATTTCTAGTATCACAGTTGAGACGGTACGTGGCTGACCCTAGCCATGTGCTCGATCATTCGGAGATTGAGGTTGGACCTACTCTCAGTTATCCAGAGCAGCCTGTGAGATTCTGGATCGCCGGGAGAAGGTACTGAGGAACCAGGTGATACCCTTGGTACGCGTCGCATGGAGACATCATTCTCCAGAGAGTCTACCTGGGAGCGGGAGAGAGATGCGCGAGCGGTACCCCTATCTTTTTGGACCTTGAGGTATACTTTTCTATCCTTCTCAGCAGTTTAGTTTCGCCTTTAATTTTGAGGACGAATTTATTTTAAGGAGGGTAGATTTGTCACTACCACTTTTCTAACCTAAGGGTATTTTGGTCATTTTTAAAATTTTGGAATTATCTTGAGAATTATTATTATTAATTATAATTATTAGAATTTTTTAATAATTTTTAGTATAATTGATTTGTGCAAGTTTTGACTTTGACTAGTGTTGACTTGGAGACTATCCTAGAGGCTAACCTAGGTCATGAGTACTTGGTTAGAGTGTGTAACCCTAGCTTGACCTAAGTTTGTGACATTTAACTCATTAGAACTTATTTGGAGAGATTAGGAATTGATTAGGCTAGAATGGCTTGTGACTTCACAAGTCATGACTAATGACTTAAGCCCATAGAGGCCCAACCCAACACTAGTTGAACCCTAGCCCTATTCCAACAGCCCGTGGCCGGCCACATTGATCCCCCCCTCTATTTAATGCTCCTCAAAGTTAGGGCTAGCCTCCATTAGGAATTTTGCAAAGTTTTAGAAAGAGGTTAGTCTCCATCTTCTTTAATTCATAGAAATTCCTACTTAACTCCTTTTTCCCCCAAACCAATTGCATTAGGTTCTAATTTTTCTGTTCTTTCTGTTTATGTAAGTATATTTCAGAGTTTGGACAATTGGGAGAAGTTTGGCTATCAAGAGGAACACCCCTCTTTGGAGTCTTATTGAGGATTTGACACCTATAGGTAACTCCTTCAAAACCTATTGTAATTGCTGATTTTATTTATTCTAACCTAGATCTAGGTCTCCCTTAGCTAACCCTAGATTTCTGTAGGTTTTCGTGTCCTATTCGTGTCCCATTTGGACACGTATCACTCTTATTATAAAAATATTTGATGAAATGTCCCAAAGGGCATTTCGAGTGATTTTTAGGAAACTAATTGAATAGGAAATTAGGTTTTAACGTCGCTTATGGGTTTCTAGTGTCTTGGTGTGGTTTTGTGTCGTGTCGAGTCACCACGGACACGGGAACACGTGACACGCGCGCGCGTGCAGGGCACTATAGCTGTCCTGCTACTCGGGTGCACTTGCGAGCAGGACACGACACGTCGACACATAGAATTGACACATACTACGGGGTACTGACTGACACCATGTGTGTCAAGTCTTAGATCCTCGTGTGTCGTGTCGGACACGTACAAGCCGTGCATTGGTTTTGCACTGAACTGAATCGGCTGCTGTCGATTTTCAGCGCTGATATGCGTGTCGTGATGCACACACGTGACGTGGACACGTATCAGGGTGCCCTAGCCCTATCCCTAGTCCTACTCGACACTAGGACACAACCACAACCTGTGTTGTCGTATCGTGTGCACAAGCACTGGGAACACGTACACGAGGATTGGTCCTGTGTTGCACTGTTTCGTGTTTAATTTGTTTGGACACGTTTGTGTCCTCTTGCTTGGACACAATTACACTATATGACACGTACCCTATAGGTACTTACATTACCAACCCATATTTTGACACATTAGTTATTTTCATGCATGAATTCTCAATTTCCCTAATTTTCCTGATACCTATAATAACAGTCTCCTGTCACTGTGTGTTCCAGATTTCCTATTTGAAATTTGACCATCAATTTAACCTATCTAATACTGTTAATTAGTATGGTTAAAGACTAATGTGGTACACTATATGTTCACTAATTGTGTGTTGAATTTGGGATGATTTGTGTACTGTTTTAGGGCTTAAATCTGGGAGTTTGTGTTTGGACTGAAAACTGAATATTTACACTGTTTGAGTGATATTTGATTCATTTTCTTCATGATGTAAACTGTGAAATGATTTTTAAGTATAAACCTGAGTCTAGCCAATCGATTCAACATTCTCAGCGCAGAAGAGACCGATTCCTCTGCAGAGGTCACCTCTACCGACCACCATGGCGGCAGCCCAGGCAGACTCTGATGTCGTCGAAACCTCCACTCTATCGCCACCGAGGAAACCTCCCTCCCTCCTACTTGGCAGGTCTCCAAGCGAATCAACCCCCTCACGCAGCCGATATCTTAGAAGTTCTGGCTTCCTTAGGGCCGAACCAGCTAAGAGAGGTCTTCAAGCCCTTGCAGCAGGATTAGATCTCACCATGGCAGGCAGCTGGGCGGCGAACAGGATGACTATATTCTCATTCCCCCTAAGAATCGGTCGCGGACTCGGCGGGGGAGCTGATCACAGTGATCAATGATAGCCCACAACCCCACAATCGAAGTTACACTCACCTCGTCCTCCCCTTTGGCGGGAGCCGCAACCACCAAAAACAGGAAATTAGATAATAATAGGGATGGAGAATCCCCAGCCAACAGAACCAGGTCCGCATCTAAGCGGGCAAACCTCCCACCCCCACCCCCACAAATATTGAACATCCTCTCCTGGAACGTTCGCGGCCTGGCTAACAAACCCAACAAGAGAAGAATTACCGCCTCATCAAAACTCACAAGATTGATGTTCTGATCGTTCTCGAACCCAATATTCCTCATATGAGGATTAAATCCATTCAGATGCAATTAGGATTCCCCAAGGCCATTGTCGACAGGCACAACATTTGGATTCTCTGCACGAAGGACGTTAGCATCAGAGTCATCAACGACTCCTATCAAGCCCTATCTTGCTGGATGAAACCTGTTATTACCCAAACACGTTATTCTTTTGCAGTGCATGGTAGCTGCGATATTGCAGAGCGTAAGCATCTTTGGAACAACCTCCAGAGCATCCATCACGTTACATAAATCTCCCTTGGCTCTGTATTGGGGACTTCAATATTGTCACCTGCTCGGACGAGAAGACTGGTGGTCGCCCTCTCCTAGGTCGGCCATGTAAGAATTCAACAACTTCATCTTCAACTCCCACTATCCTTCCTTCCTTTCACCGGCAACGCCTTTACCTGGTGCAACATACAGGAGGCAGATCGTCGCCAGTACTCCCGCCTGGAGAGGGTCCTTACGAACGGCCAATAGCATGACATGGGGATGTCCTCCAAGCTTTCCCACCTCAACACCACCGAATCCGACCACGCTTCCCTGCTAGTGAACATCTCCAACAACTCTGGCACCAACAAGAAAAGTTTTTGCTATCTTGACTTATGGAGCAACCACCCCCAATTTTTAGACATTATCGCTGAGGCTTGTGCCAGTTCTGATGGTCCTGAACCGCTCTCTCGGGTGGCCAACAAGCTCAAAGCCACGAGAAAAGCCCTCACAGCCTGGAGCAAACAAGCGTATGGCAACATTTTCTAAGCCATTCGCGAAGCTGAGGATGACGTCAATCGTGCTGAAATCAGGCTAACGAGTGACAGATCCCAGGAAGCTAGAGTCACCCTCAACCTCACAAAAGCTACTCTCAAATTCTGCCTGAAAGTGGAGACTGAATTCTGGAAGCAAAAAGCCAGACTCAAATGGGATAGTGAGGGCCACAATAACTCGAGCTATTTCCATGACTGCGTCAAAGGACGTAGGAAGAAGCTCACCTTGCAACAAATTACCGACAATAACGAAACGTCATTAACCACAAGAGCATCCAGGTGGCAGCGGCTCAGTACTACTCTAATCTATTCACCAAGGAAACCATCACCAGCGACCGGTCATTCCTTGACGAAATTCTAATGCTTATATCTGATGAGGACAACATGCGGTTAGAGCTTCCCCCATCCAAACTTGAGGTGCGAGATGCCGTTTGGGCTCTCGACCAGCATAGTGCTCCCGGACCAAACGGTTTTTTTGGGGGTTTCTTTCGCACTTGCTGGGACATCATTAAAATTGATGTCCATACTGCGGCCACTGCTTTCTTCCAGGGAACTAGGTATCCTCGGGCTATCTCAAGCACCAACCTGATCCTTATTCCGAAGAAAGATAATTCGAGGACTTTCCATGATTTCCACCCCATCAGTCTTTGCACCTTCACCAACATAATTATATCCAAGATTGTCGTATCTCGTATGGTTGGTCTCCTTTCCAAGATCATATCAGAGGAGCAGAGCAGATTCGTTCGCGGCAGGAACATCCAGGATAACATCATGTTGGCTCACGAAATGATCACATGTATGAAGTTTCCAGCTAGAGGGGGCAATATCGCCATCAAATTAGATATGGAGAAAGCATACGACAGACTGGATTGGCAATTCATGATCTGGGTCTTTAGAGCCTTTGTATTCTCAGAAACTTGGACCAACATTGTATGGAGATCGATCAGCAATTCCTGGTTCTCCCCTGTCATCAACGGCCAGGCAGAAGGGTTCTTCAAATTAAGCTGCAGGGTTAGGTAAGGAGATCCTCTTTCCTCCACCATCTTCATCATCGCAGCGGATGCCCTGAGCAGGAACCTCAACAAAATATTGACCACCACCAACTTCTACCACTACCATACTGTTAGTAGATGCCCTATCATCACCCATCTCGCCTTCGCTGACGACATCCTTACCTTCTCATCTGGGGATACGGGGTCCGTTGAGGCGGTCAACAACAACCTCCAAAGGTACGCCAGCTCTCCGGGCAGACGGTCAATCCGAACAAAAGCGTCATCTACATCCACCACAAGATCAAAGAGAGCAAGCGGACATCCTAACCAACATCATCCCTTTTCACATCAAACACCTGCCGTTTAACTATCTCGGATGCTCCCTCGTGTATGGGAGATCCAATGCTGGCATCTTCGAGGAGTTGATCAATCGTGTCAGGGCTAAAATCGCTGGTTGGCATATTGCTACGCTATCTCCAAAGGAAAGATGATTCTTATCAAGCACGTCCTATCCTCCATTCCCATCTACACTCTGGCCCGTGCTCCCCTCCTAAGTGCGTCCTAAAATCTATCGAGAGCATTTTCAACAACTTCTTCTGGGGTCACAGCGAGGGCGAAAACAAACCCATTAGACGAGCTGGGACACCATGGCACGTCCGACCGACGAGGGGGGCTGGGATTCACCAAACTTAACCACATAGTTAAAGCCTTTTCGATGAAATTATGGTGGAAAATCCGCACTGCTCAGAACTTATAGACTAGATTCATGAAGGCCAGATACTTCAAACATACTCATCCGTTGGTTGCCATCTCTAATAGCAGATCCTCCGCAGCATGGCACCGCAAACTGATCGTCGGTCTCTAGCTGAACCAGCTATGCGGGCCCAGGTGGGCGATGGCGATTATTGGCCTTTCTCGAGAGATGGATCGACGACACCTTAATCCCATACCAGTCAGATGTTCACAGGCTACGCAAGATAAAAGACATGGAACAACGCCGACAACGACTGGGACTGGCTCAAGGTCCGTGACTGGGCCGGAGAAGAGACGATTGAGTGATCCGTAGCAGCGGTCTGAAGCTTGGAGCCCATGCTGATGACCTCTAGTAGCTGGAAGACTCCTCAAGCTCCTTTATCGTCAGGTCGGAAAGGAGAATGATCTGCGCCACAGTGACCCCTTCCCCTACCATTGCTCTTTTTTGGCAGATATGCATCCCCAAGAAATGGTCATTCGCTATATGGAGAGCTTTTTGTAAGATTCTTCCGACCGAGGACAACCTAACTACCATCAGATTCAGCCTCGCCTCTGCTTGTTCATGCTGCACAAACAAACAGATGGAGACAGTGGACCACATCTTCTGCTGGGAAGACCTTCCGGTCAAGGTTTGGAAACTCTTTCACGCTCGCTGCAAGGTGACCAATGGTAGCAGTAGCTACCAGGACCGCATCGACTGCTGGAGTAAGCCGTCCCATGGCCACCAGATCATCGCTGTCGTCGCTTCTTGGGTGATATAGAAGAATCGCAACAAGGCTAGGTACAAAGGTCATCAGTTCACCGCTGACCAGCTCCTCAAAGATTTTCAGGCAGTGTCGTAAGAGGATCTACCTCTGCAAGCATGGACAACCAGGAGTATGGAACGGTCTCTTTTCCTCCTAGGCTCTAGCCATTTTGGTCCCCTCTTCCCTTTTTTTGTTAGTATACATGTATAGGCTTCTACATTTTTGCCTTCTGGTATACTTGTATAGCTTAGGCTTTTCTATTTTCGGAATAAAAGGTGGGAGGTTTCTCTCTCTCTCTCTCTCTCTCTATTATATATATATTATTATATATATATATATATATGTTGGAAGAAGAAGATTAGAGATTTATTTGAATTCGAGTTTTGGGACTTATCGAAATTCTATTATGTGATATCATTTAAAAATATATTCTTAAGAAATCTAAAATTTTGTAAGTTAAATTTTGAGAGTAAATTTCAAATTGAATCAAAGGAAAGAAAATGTGTTTCAAGGAATTTAAAATTTTATGACGGAGAGTTGAGTATAGAAGGACATCGATGATTTTGTTAAGTCAAAAACTTTGAAGATCATGACGACATCGAACATGAATTTAAATCTCAAATAATGGAGTTATTTGTAGATAGAGGAAGTTAATACCGATTTTAGATTACACACTTATAGGATTGAGGGTTGTATGATCGAATTAGACACTGATGGGTTTTCATGCACGTGATCATTTCTAAACTATGTCCATGGATTTATTTATTTTAGTAATCTAAATTGCCTATTTTTCATTGAATTTCGTTTCCATCTCCTCGCCAATGTATTGGTTGTGTTCTCTTATCTAGAAACTCTTCAACCTTCTCAACTTTACCTACCCTAATTATTTTTTAATTTCGAGGACAAAATTCTTGTAAGTTGGGTAGGATGTAAATTCCTTAAATTTACTATAGATTCTTTATTTATTTTATTTATATTTTAGTATTCATATGTCGAGACGAATACGTATATAAAAAGTATTTTATTTTATACAAAAGTTTTATTATCATTTTTTAAAATATAGATAGAAAAAATTTTGTTCAATAAGTATAAGGTAAATATTTTTATTTTGCTTAAAGATAAAAAATGCGTCGCACGAGATTTGTCAAACTTTAATTTTATTTTTATAAATAAATGATATTTTATTTGTTGTACAAGTATAGGTAATAATTTAGAAAATAATATTTTATAAATAGTATGTTATATTTTGCATGCGAGGTACATGAAAATAAATTCATGTACATTTTGTAAAATATGATTTTTGAAATTATTTCTGCTATTAATTTTTAAATAATTGTGGTAATTTAAATTAGTATTAGATTTTAGATGGTTTTAAATTAAAGATTGAGATTTATCTAGTTTTAAATTTGGATTAGATTTTATTGAATTGATTTTAAATTGTTTTAAATTAACGTAAGAATTATTTAGTGGGGTTTAAACGGTCCTACTATTTATCTAAATTTGATTTCTCCATCCTATTTATAAGGGAGCCTTCCTATGGTTTTTTCCACAAATGTTTCTCTACCAAAGTCATCACCATTGTGTATACACTGTGTCCGTGTCCACCTGTACTGTGTCAGTTGTGACGGCCTCGGATCCGACCCTGGGTGTCTTTGTACTAGTTTTATTATTCAATTATATTATCCTCTTCATGCCCGATATATCGGACACAACGCCAACTCAATCCTCTATGTGTATGTGGCATGCAGGACACGACACCAATGCCAAAACCCTAAAACTAGCTGACGGTCGCTTGGCCACAACCACACCCAGCCATCCTCCGGCTGCCACTCACCATGGTTTGGCTGCCCAGCTCTTCTCCGTTGACTCCACCACCACTATTGTCACCATCTCTGCCACCTGCCGGACCCGTCTATGTTTCCAGCACCACCGCTCCATACTGCCATCAGCACCACCACTACTAAACCTAACCTTCCCGAGTAGCCATCACCCAACACCCGCGTCACCAACCCCGGCCAAGCCGGCCTGCATCCACACCTCCAACAAACACCCAAGCCTCTACATCATTGCCACACACATGGCCTTATCTACCGAACGACCACCACCATCGTCGCCCATCACTACCATCTCCTTCGCACCGTGAGCCCAAATCCGCCCCGCCAACTCCTCACCACCTGTGAGCACCGCTTCTCGCCACCCAGTCCGTCGATCCCTCAGATCCTATTGGTCTCGAGAATCTCGGGCGGCCGCCCACATCAGCGTCGTTATTCCTGCAGTCAAGCCGCCCTCATCGTCGACGTATAGATTCCTTCCGCAATGAAGCTATGCCGTGTACCAAAGCCAGGGGCAGCGCCTCTCTCCGATCTATGTCGTCACGATTGCCACCATCACACGACCGCTTCCACGGTCGTGCGCAGCACCGGAGCTGCCTCTGGTGAGCCTCTCCTCACATCTCTCCTTCTTCCCTCTCTCAGCTCTCAAACTCGCTCTTTCTCTAATTTCTTTCTAATACATTAGTTAATGTAAAGGAGTGGTTGGAGACAATGAACAGTTTAGCTTTATTATTATTATTATTATTATTATTATTATTATTATTATTATTATTATATTAGCATAGATATGTTGGTAAAATCAGTATATACATAAATATATATAAATAATATGGTATATGTTTTTATTTGGAGTACACGGTATATATATGTATGTATTTGTATATTAATGTGTATTATTATTTTAGTGCTTATCATCAGTTTTAATAATATATATATATATATATATTTTTTTTTTTTTAATAATATATATATATATATATATATATATTAGATATTTATATATTAAAAAATTATGTGTGTAATAAATTATAGAATTGGGCTTGGCACTATATCTATTTCAAATTTGGGCTTAGAAGTTAAATATATTATTATATTATTTTGTGGTATTTTAAATAAAGCTTTTAGCCTAAAAATATTACTATAATATTTTCCATCAAATAAAATAACAGTTTTGATATAATTTTTTTTAGATTTCTCAAGTACTTACCTAAAAATTAGTTTAACTATAAATTCTAGTTTTCAATTCTTATAAATATTTTTTTTGAAAATAGTATATCTATTTACTCTCCACAAAATTTTCTTTTTGTTATCATTATTGACCATAACTAATCGTACGTTTCTATTTCCGCACGAATTCGACCCCTTCCATGGCTATTGGATAAATCAGGATATGTCAGATCACTACACACCATAAGGCAAGTATACCTTGCATATTTGATTTACAATATTTACATGCTTTACTTTTTATGAGTCATGTACCTCTTATACTGTTGCATGTTTTTCCTGCTCATTACCTGCATGTTGTCCTGATGATATACATATTCATGATTATACTTGTTTATTGTTGGTTATGTTGACATATGAGATGAGATACATGGAGTGTTGCATTGCATGCTAGGTGACCTTACATGTTCTTGTTTAGTTGTGTTCCTTGTTAGAAGACTAACTGGATGTGTCATGGATGTGAGACGGATAGTAACATTTGGGAGGGGAGGACGACTACTACTTGCGTGGGCCATGCTGTGCACGTACACTTTATATATATGTATCTATATTTATTCGGAGAGGAGCCCTGTTTCTTGAGTTATAGCGTCTCTTAGTTACCGGTGAGATTCTAACACTGAGTTATGGCTATATATATACTCCTTTATTTACCATTGAGATTCTGACACGGAGCTACGAAAATAAGTGTATTCTTGCCTAGTTGCATTTACTTTGGAGATGTCTGCACTTGTGAACGTCATCCTCAAATTGTATTACATATCGGTGGCTGGACATGATTTGTGTTAGTTGTCTCTGTATTTTCTGTTCATTCATGTTATTTACTGTATTTTATTTTGGCATGTATATTATATATCTTGCTATGTCCCTCTGAGGATCTGGTGATTTCTCTAAGTGTGTGTGTTTTCTTGACTTTCCATAGGAGTTCCAGCCAAGATTGTGATCTTCTCCTTCCTATCGAACATGACATGCTCCTGGATCATCCTTGTTGCTTGTATTTTTTATTTTGCTATTCCTTCATTTTAGTTTAAAGTTGGTAGTAGATTTGTCTCCAACCAACTAAATGTACAAATGACAAATCATATTTGATTCTATAATATCTTTATTCTTTTATTTGTGGATGAAATTTAGTGAGCCATGATTATACTGCACTTGCAGCTTACGTATATTTTTTATACTGCTGACATGTTACGTATTTGGGACTGGAGCATTACAGTATCGCCATGACACGACGAGCGTGCAAAAATTAATTAATCTTTTTGAAAATTACCAATACGGTAATTTTTGATGGATACGAATCGAATTTGTCGAACATAAGACAAAGTTGTCTGATTTGAAAGAACCTATTCCGTATCACAAATTTTCTAATTATAAAAAGTGATTTTTCTTGATTTTTAAACTGTAATAACTTATGTTTTAAAACAAAGTCAATAAAACTAATTGAAGTGTTTTAATCTTGGTTATAGAGGCTTTACAGAGAAATAAATCGAGATTTATTTCACAGAGGGCAGAAATGTTTCTTTAAATACATGGTACTGGGACAGTTTCTACGTGATTTCAAAATACTGAAAATGAGATTTTTCTCGAAGTTTATCATAATTTCTTTACAACAATAATATAAATAAAGTAACGTAATTAATGGTTCGGAACAGGGCTAGGTTGTGTTCGAACATGCAAAGATGGATTCAAAATTGGTCGATGGACGAGAAAAAAAGTGACATGAAGGTGGGGGGCTGGGGTCAACTGATGTGTGTGCCTGTGCACGCGGTGGTGGTCGATGGCCGTTGGTAGCTTCTCCGGCAGTCTTGACATATCGTAGTTTATTGGTAGAGTCACCCAAGTGTCGCGAGTCATTGGGGGGTTGTTTGAACTCTTTAGGATGCAATTGAGAGATTTCGCAAATCAAACAAGCAGGATTACTAGAGCATTAGGGAAATTTTGATTTCTAGTTTAGGAAACCCAATATGGTGATGCATTCAGGATTGAAGGGAGATTAATGAGAGAGATGATTTGGTTAAATGATTTGAAAGAATTTAAAAAAAAATGGAAAAAATGAGGGATTTTGAATCCTTAAATCCCAAGACGGAGCGAGGGGGTAGTGGTGGTGGTGGTTGGTTTCCATGAGTTACTATTCCTACAAGAATAATATCCACAAAAGATTTCTTTTTCTTCTTTTAAAAAACTAATATTACCATCTAATATATATTATTCTAATAAACTAATTATTAACCAAAATAACTTTTAAATAAATTATAAAATAATTTATAAAAAAAAACACAGACAAACACACACACACACACACACACACACACACACACTATATATATATATATATATATATATATATATATATATATATATATATATATATATATATATATATATATATATATAAAACACCAGACAAACACACACACACAAACACACACTATATATATATATATATATATAATATATATAAATATATTTAATATATTTATTATATATTTATATATATATATATATATATATATATATATATATATATATATATATATATATATATATATATATATAAAAATATATATATATATATATATATATATATATTATATATATATATATATATATATATATATATATATATATATATATATATATATATATTATATATATATATATATATAAAAAAAAATATATATATATATATATATATATATATATATATATATATATATATATATATATATATATATATTAATATATATATATATATATATATATATATTTATATATATATATATATATAAATATATTATATATATATAATATATATAAATATATAAATATATATATATATATATATATATATATATATATATATATATATATATATATATATATATATATATATATATATATATATATATATATATATATAATATATATATATATATATATATATATATAATATATAAATATATATATATATATATATATAAGACATATATATTATATATATAATATATATGTCTACATATTTTAATATATATATATATATATATATATATATATATATATATATATATATATATATATATATATATTTATTTATTTATTTAAATTCTAGCACATGTGGGCTCAGTTAAATCGTGTGTCTCCCCGCACACGATTTTTATTCCGTCGTCATGTAGTTTCGAACTCTTCGTGCGGATTTCGTCTACACTGGCTTTTTTATCATCGCCCCACACGCATGCCTCGCACATTCCGTGCGCTCTAAAGCCTCACGGGATGGCCGACGTCTTTCGACATCGGCAACTCAACGCCTCACTTTACCTACGACGCCGAAGGCGCCCCCGACGTCTTCACGATGCCTACAACAGCCGATGTCGTCCAACCATCCATTCTATGCTCACGATGCCCTTACGACGTCTTCTCGACGCCCATTCGCCATCGCACGATGGGCCGCATGGTCGGCCGTCGTTTAATTTTCCATGCCAAGTCTAAAAAATCCTTTTGTCTTTTTCGCTATGTTCTTTCTTGAAAAAAATTCATAGTTTAATACACATTTTAATACCATCAATGTTAGGTAGTCAATGCTTCGTGCATGACTTTTTCATAGACCGGTAACTCTAAAATTTTCTCTCACCCTCCCTACTCCACCGCCTGTCACCATTGTTTGCAAAAATAAAAAGATTATAACAAACTTACAAAAGAATCGTACAAAGTACAATGAATTCTGGGGAAGTACAACTGTAGGAATCTGATCAGAAGACGATCACTTTATCCCTTGGACTATGTGAACTTGAAGACTAAAGTCTCTGAAGAATGCAGCAGCAATTTTATAAGAGTTCTTGATCTCTGTGATGCTTCAATAATGATTGGAAACTCTATTTATAGAGTTCTGGAAATAACTATTTTAGCAGTTATTCTGATGTGCGCGTGGCTGAACTGCGCCACTTTGGGTTATGCCAACCTTATGTTGCGCCAACTTCCATTCAGTTACCCAATCGTATACTAACTGTATTTAGACGCGTGTATCATGTGATTGAGATGCGCGTGGTCGTGTACAGAGTAATGGACACATTTTGAGAGATTAGTGGCATATGCGCCACGTCATCCTACTTCAGTCAACAAGTCATACAATGCCTGATTGGGTTGCGCCTAGACACAACTCAATACATAGGCACGTGGCAGATTTTGAATGTATGAGAAGAATTTTATTCAGATTGCGCCTAGACGCAACTTGCAGGGTGTACAGAGAATTCATTCAGATTGCGCCTAGGCGCAACTTACAGGGTGTGTAGGACAGCTGTCAATCAGATAGTCTCGAGCGGCACGCTTTGAGAGATTCTAAGAGATATTCTTCGTTTATCGTGCTGTCAACTGTCAGTGTTGTCAGACAATGATGGCAATTAATGTCAGACGCCACGTAGGCATGGGCACAATATGATTTGGGCACAGTCTGTTGTCAGGTGCAACCTAATCAGTAGCGCAGTTTGATCCCTTAAGCTTTAAAATAGTGGCGCAACTTGATTTCTGGGTCGCAACTTGATTTTTTGGTAGTAAAAATATGGTACAACTTGATTTTTAGGCTCTACAAGACCCCTTTCGAAGTTTTCAAATTTTGAAATTTTACAAAACTTTGAAATACTTTGAATTATGACAATGACTGAGTCAAGTTGCTCTTATCTCGCGCAATCTGTTGTAAACCGTTACGATTTTTTATGCGCAACTTAAGGTGACTGTTAGGATTCTGTCTTCTAGGCTATAAATAACCCTTACTTAGCTGATTGTAACTCTTTACATTTGCTTCTAATCTTTTTGAATCCTTACGATCTTCTTCTCCGACTACTCTCTCGACGTCATGGCCCCCAAGAAGACCGCCACAGACAAAGGAAAGGGTGTCACCGCCCCTTCGACTCGTGCTCCGTCGACTCGGGCGCCTCAGTACGCGCCACCCTCTTCTCGACGAGAGACAGCAAACCTAGCACTGGAAGGTGACCAAGAACGAATAAATTTGACCTATGGACGATGATTTAATCTTAAATAGACTTGCGATCCTCTTCTTAGAGTGTGGCGCATCACGAACTTTGTGCCACCCCTTCTTAGGGTATGGTTGCTTCATTTGAGCACTGTTCGTTCTTATGAACCGTGTTACGCATGCTGTTGCGCAACTTAGTTTTTTTATACAATCAAAAATATTACACAACTAAGTTGAGGCACAATCCAGCATGTGGCACAACCTAAGATGTTGCGCAACTTAAGTTTTATGCAATACAGTATGTGGCACAACCCAGGTTGTCGCGCAACTCAGAATGTTGCGCAACTTTATTGTTACGCAACCTAAGATGTTGCGCAACTCAGAATGTTGTGCAACTTAGGATGTTGCACAACTTAATTGTTGGCGCAACCTAGAATGTTTGTGCAACTTAATAGTTTGTACAACTTAATTGTTTTGCTCTTTATTAAGTTGTACACTCTTGCTGCTTCTATTTTTTTCATATATTTCTTTACAGTTGATCTTGGGGAAGACCCTAATGCTGAAAGATTTGCTTCAACATTCAATATCCCAGAGTACAAGGAAAATTTGTCTCATGTCACATTCCCTCAGTACGACGGTCCTGAAGCACGAAGAACCCTCCCCATTGCCCAAGAGAATCAAACCGTGCTGAACTAATGAACGGTGAACCTCTTGAAAGTTTGGATACTGTGGTCTACAAGAAACCCGCCTTTGTATTCGGGGATGCCATCAAGAAGACCTCCCAACCCAAAACCAGAAAAGATGAGAGAATTTTCACAATGGAGGATAAAGTCATATACCTCACGGAGATATCAAGGTCTATGTCGTTATCCCAATATGCTTTTGCCAGCTATCCTAGAAAAATGTCATGGGATCTGACTCCTATTCAGTAGGCGAGAGTCGGCAAAATCTGTTACAGACTTGGTCCAAAAAATAGGGACCTCTTTTATAGTACCTCTGAAAAAATATAGTACACATTTAAGAAGTTTGAAGCCAAGCTGCATCCCACCCGAGGATTTCTCCTTGCTCCTTCCGGTCAGAATACCCATTTTTGTAAATATATTTGCAAAAGCTGAAGGAAGATATCCAGACCGCGCTATAGCGTATGACAGGTCTGGTTAACCCAGAGATGCAGCACTAGAGCAGTTTGTCTATTTGGATTTTGGATCAATTCAAGGACAAGCTCCTCGATTTGGGTCTCTAAATGCCATCTGTACTACAGTATATGGTATTTACCCGAACGCTCATATGTTCATGGCTCTAGTAGATAGGTACAATGAAAGCACTGGAACTTTCATGACTCCCCATGGAGAAATGGGATTTGCTCTTCATGAGATGGAATATCTCTCTCACCTACCAAAGGACGATAATCCATACGAAGAGTATGTGCCCACAAACGATGAATTGGATGCTATGGCAGAGGAGAACCCTCAGATGATCGCAGTTTTACAAGAATTACTGTGTCACTATAAGATCTGCTCGCTTTACTACAAAAGTGCCCCTGCAGGTACTTGCTACACCACCAAGTGGATGTCGTATCTCTTCTTGGGTCATGCACGGGAGGACAAGACACTTGAAAATCAAGCCTGTGCTCCTCGTTTCTTTGAACCCTTCAATCAGAGCGACATGCAATATCTGATAGAGCAATATGAACATGGAGATGTGACGCTGGATGAGGACTTGCATCCGCTCAAGGCTGGCGACACTCTCTAGAGTTACCTTAGACAATGTTACAGACCTATGTCTCAAGAGGCCCAGCTAGCGGGTTTCTATCTTTATGGCTACGGCACTTTATAGTTCCAGGAGCCAGTGCAGTCGACAGATTCCATCGGGACGTCCTGTTTGCTGCAGCACGTCTTGTCTTTGGATACAAAATAGATTTCTTATCGGCAATGACATGCCGTTTGAATGCAGGATTGCGTTCTTTTGTGCAGACCATGCTAAGTGACAAAGCGACGAGGCAAGATTTCCCTCGAACTGAGATGCCATACACCTATCTATTCGGATGGCTATTGCTTCACCATCCCTATTTGATGAACCCTGATATGGGAACTGTCAACGTAGACTTCATCAGACGCTTTTCCAGCGCTCACTGGTAATATACTGCTCTTTCAGAGTGTAGATTTGCCTTGAATTCGTGGATCAGGATGGAGCTTTCAGTACGTCGGGCCTCCTCATGGGTATGAAGCTATGTCTCCACAAATGATGGATTTAACTACAGAACAACTCCGTTTAAGCCCCCCATCTTTTCGTGGCTGAAGGCGATCCATCCCTCTCACCTGGTCTATAGATTCGAGGAATAGTGCTATCTGGAACCGTACTTGCCGAGTAGATTTGCATGGAAGATCGGATATGATCAGCTTCATGTAGGTAACGCCACCACTTGCCTACAGGCTATAGGTTACCTCATCGATGGGGCTAGGCCCTGGATCTATTATAACGCTCGGGGTACAAAAGCGATATTTTTTATGCCCTACAATCTTTCACAAGGCCCGCGTATGTTGTATACATACGCAAACTTCTATACTTCAGCAAACACATTTGCTGAAAACTTCTATCCTGTACACAGCTTCGTAACTGAAAAGAGATCCAAACAAGGAAAAACATACTACTCCCTCTTTTCGAGATGTAGAAGACAAAGATCCTGCAGATCCACCACTGGAGGCATCAATTTTAATGAACTATGCTGATCAAGTTCAAGATCCTCTGGACGTATCCTTGAAAGTGCGGAAAAAGAAAAGAAAGAATAAGGAGACGACAGCACCTCCTCAACGGGATAATAGATCCGACTCTCTACGGGCTCCGAAGAAGAATAGAAGAACATCACTGACTATCAATGAACCAACAACCACGAGAACAACTCGTTCTTAATCAAAACAGATACTCCTTAGTTCTTCCTCTGGAGAGAAGGACATCACTCCTTCTATTCAGAAGGAGGGAAGAGTTATAGAAGGAGGAACATCTACCTCTTTGATCGATCCGGAAGACGATCGCACCGGAACTACTGAAGAACCGGTTGCATCATCTCACCGAGAGGTCAGGAGAAAGCTGGTAATCACTGAAGAAATACCATCTCAAGAAGGTAATATCAAAATTGTGATATACCCTAATATATAAAAAAAAATTGTCAAAGATGTATATTAAATTGATCTCTTTCTTTGCATTGGTTATTTCAGCAGACGTCCAGCCTTCTGTACGTATTCCTACAAATATACTTGCTGTGGCGGGGATAACAGTTCCATCTCCAACTCCTGTGAGTCCGGAAGCTACCTCTCCAGAGAAAGATCTGCCTCCACAAGATCATCCAAAAGCTCAAGAGTCTACTCATTCTGAAGAGGTAATGATTAAAGCTTTGGCTGATTATGACTTTGGTGAATATGATGATGATTGGAATAACACCACTAAAGAAAAACAAACTTTAGTGAGTGTACCATCACCTCAGGAACTCTCAACTAATGAAGATCCTTCAACTGCTGAAGATGAAGAGAATGTGGTTATCGATGACGAACATATCAATCCCAAGATCGATGAACCCATAATCTCTGAGAAACCTGAGACGTCTATAGTGGCAGCAGAATTAGTAAATGAAACTCCAATGATTTTGCCACCTCAGACTGAATCGGTAAGCAGGAAGTAGTCAGGCTACTATGTCTGCAGAAACCTTATCAAAGCTACAGTTAGAGACAGTAACACCTCTTGAGACTCCTCGTGATGTACCCAGCTCAGTTAAATTTCTAAGCATGATCAATTTGTCGTAGCGCCTTCAGCATTATATGTTACTAATATAATAACATATGTGATTTGTAGAAGAACCTACAGGGACTGTAGCAGGGAAGGGAAGCTCTTCTCATATTAGCGCTCAAGACGAAGTGCCTCCACCTACTAAAACTGTAAAGACTCCAGCGGACGTAGTTGCCACTCCAGGAGCCGTGGCAACGAACAAATTTGTGGTGGCCTCCTTCATGAAAGTTTTCTTTACATCCCTGGAGCCTCTAGTTCATAGAGTGACGGAAAGAGAAGATGTTCCTTTTAGTACCATCAAAACTCCTTCTACATTTTTTATTGGAGATATCATAAGCCAAGGAGACGAGGCTCAGGCTACATTTTTGGAACACATTTTGGATGAACTAGAGAGCTCAATAAAAGCTTACAAGGAGCTAAAAAGATGAAACATCGAGCAACTAATAAACTCAGAATATGAGGCTATGGCTCGAGAAGCAGAAACTATTAAAGCCAATTTTGAGACATTTTTGCTGGCTTTTACTAGACAATTCTCTGAAATAGACATCTAAATCGCTGATGCAGCTGTTATTGCTAAGAGTCACAAGACTAAGGCTACAGAGGAAAGAGAAAAAAGCTGCCGATCTGGAGGCTAGAATTGCCCAGCTTCAAGCAGAACTTAAGACAGTAAAGCAGAGCTTAGAAGAAGAAAATTAGCTACATTAAGCTGCTCTTCATCAAATAGATACTTTAAAGCATCAGAAGGAAGAATTTGAACGTCTAAAAAATGAAGAACTAACACGTCGAACTGCTGCTCTGCAACCATTTGATCCTGAATCAGGAAGAGTTGAAGCTAGACATCGAGTGTTAGATTCTCGTAATGAAAGAGTTCAAGTTTTAAAGAAGCAAATTGCAGAACTTATTACTTATCCTTCAAACTATAATAAGCAAAGTTTGTTATCTTTTTCATTGCAATGTATTTCTTTTTTGAAATAGAAATAAAATGAGAAACCTTTTGTGTGGTTCCATCACTTGTTGCATATCTTGTTATAGATATAAGTAATAGAATAGAAAATATATTCAGAGGTACTGGACATGATATATCTCATGATTTAGAAAACAACAATATTTATTATATCTGCTCAGAGGTAATGTGGACGTGGCAGAATATAAAATTTAGCAATACTGTAATTTCAATAGACAACTTTATTAGAGATAATAGGGACGTGATAAGTTGCTGACTAGATAATTAGAATTCAAAGGTATGGGGGACGTGAATTCTTGTTATTTACAATAAAGTAAATAAGAGACAATAAATGCCAAGATTAATGAATGAATGAATGATAAGTCAAAGAAAGTGAATGAATGAACAGTCACTTCGATTTTCAAGGAAGAGACTACTGAATGAATGAACAGTCATCTTAATTCTCGAGGAAGAGAATGAATAAATGAACAGCTAAAAATGAACGAACAGTTGGACTTCTTTTGAAGATGAAAAGTCGTATCGGTTCTCGAAGCCAACTATCTAGTCATTCTGTCTATAAATAGAGCAAAACTTTCGTAGATATCGTCAATTTCTTTTCTTTTTGTACAAAATGTCTTCCACAGATTTACTCACTCCGAAGATCGAAGAAACGATCGAGACGCCTCCTGCTGAGCCTCCGGTGCCTCCTCAGAAAGAAGTGGATGAAGGCTCAACTGTTCATATACCAGAGCAGGACTTGATTGCCAAGTTGGTAGAACCTGGGAAGACTGCCGAAGAAGAAGCTGTAAGGGTTGCCTGCTTGTGAGTTGCTAGTGTGTTCAGACAATAAGATGTTTGAATTACTGGCTAATCATATATTTAATTAGGAAGGATCGGGTCCTCGTCCCCGTCCTTAATATTATGTAACTCTTTTCTGATTTTGAAATAAAATGAACTTTATTTACATCATTTTTCTAAATGAAGAACATTTTGTGTTTATACATAATATTTCTTGAGAAATTTGCCATTGATAGGCATCATAGCAACTTTGCCATCCATATCTGTTAACTAGTCGGCTCCATTTGAGAAAACTTTATTTACCACATACGGACCTTCCCATTTTGCCTCAAACTTGCCTTTGCTCATGTGAGTCATAGTCATAGGACGTCTGACTATAAGAACTAGCTCGCCTTCCTGAAATGTTCGTACTTTAACTTTACGATAGAAAGCTTTAGAAATACGGGCTTGATAAAGTTCGATATGTTGTTGGGCCAGTAGCCTTTTCTCATTAAGTGCTTCCAATTCTTGAAGACGAAGATGATCATTATTTTCTGTGGTAAGTTCATTAGCAATAGCAATTCTCAAAGATAGAATTTGAATTTCCAACGGTAAGACAGCTTCACATCCATGTACTAGAGAAAAAGGTGTGCAACTTGTAGGATTACGCACTATAGTACGATAAGCCCATAGACATTCTCCATGTTTCTCACTCCAATTACGTTTGTTAATAGAAACAAACTTTTTAAGGAGTTTGATAATAGTTTTATTGAATGCTTCAGCTAACCTGTTAGCCGCAGGATTATAGGCCGTAGAAGCAACGTTATTGACTCTGTTGTCATCACAAAACCTGATAAACTTCTGACTGACAAATTATGGCCCATTATCATGGATGATTCGACGAGGTATACCAAATCTGTATATCATATGATGTTTGATGAAGTTGATGACGCTACTAGTCTTCACTTCGGCTAAAGGTATAGCTTCAGCCCATTTAGAGAAATAATCAGTTATAGCCAAGATGAACCGATGTCATTTAGATGAAGGAGGATTGATATGACCAATTATATCCATGCCCCAAGCTTTGAAGGGCCATGAGGCAGTAGTCGGGTAAAGAAATTCTGACGGTTGGTGAATAAAATCTGTATGAATCTGACATGCTCGGCATTTTATTGCATAGTCAATGGCATCTGATACCATAGAGGGCCAGTAGTAACCCATACGTCGGATACGATCCTGTAATTTGGGACCGGGCTGATGTGCTCCACAAACGCCATCGTGAGCTTCACGTAATATCTGCTTTGCTTCATCACCAGTAAGACATCTTAAGAGTAATCCATCAAAAGTCCTTCGAAAGAGAGTTTTGGTGGTATGATTATAATAGAATCGGAGCGATCACCGACGAATACTTGTAGCTTCCTTAGGATCTTTGGGTAGTATGTCATGTACTGCAAAGACGATGAAAGGTGCTCTCCAGTCCTCAGCTAATTATCTATTAGAGATAACAACCATTTGTTATCTTTTAACTGGAACTGCCAATACCGCAGCCAGGTTAACTAAGGCATCAGCTTCTGTATTACAAGCTCGACGTACATGTTCGATAAAGAACCCTTTAAACGAAGAAGCTATTCAGACTGCTGCTTCAGTGGTATGGTACCAGATCTTGATGTCGGACTTCATATATGCCTCTAACGTGATTAACAATCAGTTTAAAATCCCCATATACTTCGAGATATTCAATATCCAGTTGTTTAGCTAATTGGAGTCCATTGAGCGAAGCATTGTATTTTGCTACATTATTGGAGCATAACTCGTCTAAGGAATAAGCTCTCTGAATAGCTAATCCATCGGGATGAAACAAGAATAATTTCTACTCCAGCGACAAGAGTGCCTCCAGGTCCAATTCTAGACGCTCCGTCGAAGAATAATCGCCAAGTAGGAAATTCTTCTGAGATCATATTTGATTTTAATGTCTCGTCTGAAATTTCATCATAGAGTTTAGATATTTTAGGAACAGGATGAGTTGCTAAGAAATTAGCTAATGCTTGACCTTTTACAGACTTTTGTGGAACATAGACCATATCATATTGTGCTAATAATATAGCCCATGTAGCAAGCTTAGAATTGAGTGTATTGGGCTTCTTCATTAGGAATCGAAGAGGGTTAACTCGAGAAATAACATGAATAGTTTGGCCGATAATGTAATATCTTATCTTTTGAACAACAAATATTAAGGCTAAACATTCCTTCTCCATCGGACTATAATGATGTTCAGCTCCAATCATCGTTCGACTAAGGTAGTAGATGGCTTGTTCATGACCTTATTTGTTCTTCTGAGCCAGCAACGCTCCCAATGAATGGTCCATCGCCCGGACATACATTAAGAAGGGTATTCTTGTGATCGGCGGTACATGGACCGGTGGATTCATCAAATACTATTTTATGTCATCAAATGCTCGTTGATATTCTTCCGTCCAAATGAAAGATACACCTTTCTTCATTAACTGGATAAATGGTCTGCACCATCCAGATAAATTCAAAATGAACCACCTGATATACGCAAGTCGACCTTGGAATCCTCGTAGCTCTTTTTGGTTGCGTGGAGGACGCATCTCTTGAATGGCTTTGATCTTCTCGGGATCAACGTATATACCATTAGAGGTAATGACGAATCCGAGAAATTTGCCACTAGAGACACCCAAAAAAGACTTGGTGGGGTTCATTTTGAGTTGATGCTGGCGTATTAGATTGAAGATAGTTCTTAAATCTTGAATGTGATCTTCCTTTAGGCGACTTTTGACGACAATATCATCAACATAGCATTCGACAGTCTTTCGCAAAAGGTCTCGAAAGATAGTACTCATAGCCTGCTGGTAAGTTGCACCTGCATTCTTAAGACCGAAAGACATGACTGTATAACAGTATACCCCATGAGGAGTACGAATGAAGTATGTTTTTCATCATCAGGATTCATCCGGATTTGATTATATCCAGAAAACCCATCCATGAAAGAAATTCGTTCGAATCCACAAGTATTATCGATCATGACATCACTAATTAGGAGAGGGAACTCATCTTTAGGACAAGCATCATTAAGATCTCAAAAGTCTATGCACACTCGTACTTTTCCAATCTTCTTCAAAACTGGTACAACATTGGATACCCAATCAGGATGATGTTCTTCTCTGATAAAACCGCAAGCTATAAGCTTTTTGACTTCATCATCAATCGCATCCATCATTTTTGGTTTGAATCGCCGTTGTTGTTGTTTGACTGGCTTAGCATTAGGCAAGATGTTAAGTTTATGAGTTGCGACCTTGAGGATCTAATCCCGGCATGTCTTCATAGCTCCAGGCGAAGACATCGATATATTCACGAATGAGGTGAATCAATTCTTGTTTATCATCCTCTGGGAGATTTTTGCTTATAAAGATTGGTCGTGGTACATCCTTCTTTCCAACATCGATCTGAATTAGTTGATCCTCAGTAGGTGGTTCTCGTTGTTCAAAATGGAGTTCCTACTGATTGTCCATCCTTTGTGCCCAAGGGTCCACTTCAGGAGCATCTTCAATATCATCTTCGTCATCTTCTGAGAATTCAGCAGACACCATATTAGAAGATACTGTTATTCGATGAACATAACCAATATTGGTATCAGAATCCTATGAAAGAATCAGAAGAGTTAGATCGTTTATCTTCATCGGATTTGGAAGGTTCTGGAGTTGGAAGTGGTAAAGTACAACCTAATCCCGCTTCGTCTTACTGTAATATTGTTGTGATTTTCCTTTTGGAACAGAAATACGAAGAGGAGTTCGTCTTCCTTTACCACTATTGAGACCAGTTCTGAAATTATAGCCCATTTTATCGATGATTGCCTTAGATTGCGGACTATAGCAACGTAATTGTAGCCTTCCTGTATCATCCTTGTCATCGTTGTCAGGCATGATTTTTGTTCTACTCATTTATTAAAAAGTATAGGCATTTCGCCTTTCTTTCGAGATGGTACTAAGAAATACGATTTTTGTATTGAATCCAGTGGTACCACATTTCGGAGAGATGATACTACTCCTACTGTAAGTGGTTTAAAGCTATCTAGCATATCCAAATAACATTGAGTATAATAAGAGATATCAGTATTCTGTAAATGAGATGTTTTAATTAATTTTTACACCATCATTTACAACAGGACCTTTAGCCTTAATAGGCTCAGTCAGATTGATAACTAGAGGGAAAAAAGAAGAGCGAGAAGGAGGAGGAGGTTTCTTATGACGAAGGTTGATTACAAGCGGCTGAGAAGAGGTGAGCTCCCTTTGTTCCTGACTAACACCAGGAGGCTATTTCTTATGAAAAGGAAGGTAGATAGTCAATGGTTTGGAAGACTGAGGGCAGGAAGTGCATCCTTTGACATGAATCACTAGGGTATCATTCGGCATGCCTTTTTGCTCTTCGTTATATCTATTGCCAATACCACCTTCATGAATTCCTCTTTGTACATGCGAGAGTCATAGCAGTATGCTTCGACCCGTTGAAAGGATTAAGGTCTGCGACTTCTTTTTGTACTTCTCCATTGCCATCCACATATTTGAAACATTGGTGAAGAGTAGAAGGTACAATATTGTGCTCATGTAGGAATGGTCTTCCTAGTAAAGCATTGTATGAGCCATGATTATCACTCACATAGAAAGTTACCTTTGTACGAAGATTGCCAATTTGAAGTTTCAAGCGTATCTTCCCCAAAGGTTCACTTCTTCCTTGATTGAACCCCAAGATGGTAGTAATAGTTGTAGAAAGATTATGCACTGGGATCTTCAAAGCATCTAGCAAGGATTTTGGCATGATACTAAGAGCAGACCCTGGGTCAATCAAAATGTGATCGACTTTCATGGTGTCCACATACCCCGTGAAATAGAGAGGACGATCATGACGATTGTCTTCTAAAAGCATGTCATCTTATGTAAAAATAATGTTGGGCATTAATTCAAATACACTATGACAATGTGTACAGCTGACAGACTCCTTTTCAGGCTTCTTGAGGAGAGTAAGGCAAGCATCAGCCTGTATCAAGGCTTCACTTAACATTTTTCGAGTTTCTTTTGAGAGACGTAAGAGTTCAAAGATTGACAATCTTGCTGGAGTATTGGCCAATTGAGCCAATATGTCAAAATTATATGGCTTCTCAAGTCCAAGAGATGAGAAATTTTTTAATGCTTTATCAAAATGGAAAGGTTGTTTTCCCTTGTCTGCTGATGTCGGTTTGGAAAGAGTTGATTCCACTACCGACGAGGATGTAGACGGTATATTCTCAGCAGGAGAAAGATGTCGTAGGAGGAGCATCAGGAGATGGGGCAGGATTCTCTTGAGTTTTCGGAATACTCTTTGAGGTAAGGTTTTCCAGATCTGGTGCCAATTATAATTTCTTCTTCTGCTAACGGTTCAAAGGATACCATGTTGCAGCTCTTGGTTTTAGTTTTGGAGCACTTATTTTGATTGAAAGAGGAAGGCGCTTCAAAGTCTTCTATCAGATCTGGATGAATCCACATGATTTCTCCTTTATCAGTGGATAAGGAAACAAGTCCTTCATATTGGGGAGGTGGGAGGTTCACGATTTCGATTTCGAGAGTAGCCCTCGGAATGGGGACAACGCCATCTTGCACAAGTTGTGGTAGGAAATCACCAAACTGTACAGAGACGATATTGGCTATCACAGTCTTCTCATCTTGTTGAAGAGTAATGGCCCCAGAGTTGACCATTTTCTGGATTTTGCCTTTGAGTACGTAGCATGCTCTGGTTGGATGCCCTATAAATCTGTGATAAACACAATATTTAGGGTGATCAGTTTTACCTAATTCTTCTGGTCGTTTTGCTTCCGGCAGTTGAAGTTTATTGCTTTTAATTAAGCAATCGAAGATGCTCATAGTATCATCTTCATCAAAAGAATACTCTTCTTTTGGACGAGGTGCTTTCTGTGGTGGTGCTGATGGAGTAGGTGCTGCCTGAGTAACATTAACAGCCAGCGATTCCTTGCCTTTGAGATTAATAGCCAATATTTCTTTACCCTTGCGGTTGTTCTGGCGATTATTAAGCTTGCTTAAGTCCATAAATGGACTTCTTGAGCTTACAAACAAGATGCTCTTGGCCCTTTTCAATGAATCAGTCTGGTTGTTTTATATAGATGTCTTTCTCAAGACTTTTATTAAGGAAAGTTGTCTTGACATCCATTTTCCAAATCTCATAATCGAGATAAGCTGCAATAGATAAAAGAATCTGGATAGACTTAAGCATGGCTACTAGAGAAAAGGTTTCCTCATAATCGATACCCTCTCTTTGACTAAATTTTTTTCTACAAGCCGAGCTTTAAAGGTTTCAACCTTACCGTCTGATCCTCTTTTTCTCTTATAGACCCACTTGCATCCAATGGCTTTTACACCAACGGGTGGTTCTACAAGCTCCCAGACCTGATTAGAATCCATAGATTCTATTTCAGATCTTATTGCTTTTTGCCAAGATTCTGCATCTTTATTTTGGAGTGCTTCATTGTAGGTACAGGGATCATGATCTTGTTCCTTAGGGACGAAGTCTGACGACTCTCCCAAGAACATATATCTATCAGGTTGTATCACAACCCTCCCACTACGACGAGACACTATCGGTTGTGGTGTAACATTTGTGACACGTTGTGCAGTTACTTGTGGTTCATCCTCTCGTACTGTTGGTACTGAAGTACTTGGTGTCTCACCTCTCAGTTCTTCTAGAACAACTCTACTTGCATGTTTATGGTTCATCACATAGTCTTCCACTAAGAATCGGGCATTGGTGCTAATAATGACCTTCTGATCCTTAGGACTATAAAATAAACCTCCTTTCGTTCCTCTTGGATAGCCTAGAAACAAGCGTACTTCTGTATGAGATTCCAGCTTATCTGTTTTCCCATTCAGCATATGTGCTGGACTACCCTAAATGCGAACATGTTTCAGACTAGGCTTACGCCCAATCCACAGCTCTATGGGAGTAAGAGGTACTGACTTAGAAGGAACCAAGTTCAAAATATAAGCTGCAGTCTCTAAGGCATATCTTCAAAATGAATCTGGCAAATCCGAATAACTCATCATTGATCTAACCATCTCCATAAGAGTTTTATTCCTTCTTTAGGCTACACCATTCTACTGGGGCATTCCAGGTGCAATCAATTGGGATGCAATTCCAGCCTCTGATAAATAATCCTTAAACTCTCCAAAGAGGTACTCGCCACCACGATCTGATCGTAATGACTTGATACATTTTCCATAACGTTTTTCCATTTTAGCCTTATACTCTTTGAATTTCTTAAAGCACTCAGACTTACGGCGCATCAAATAAATGTATCCATACCTTGAATAATCGTCAATAAATGTGACAAAATATTCAAAGCCACCTCTAGCTTGGATAGTCATGGGTCCACACAAATTAGAATGAACTAATTCCAGCACATCTTTGGCCCTATACCCCTTTGCCGTAAAAGGCCTTTTGCTCATTTTACCTTCCAAGTAGGATTCACAGACTGGTAGTGCCTCCACTTCCAATGAACTCAAAGGTCCATCTTCAACCAGTCTTTGAATCCTTCTTAGGTTAATATGCCCCAATCACAAGTGCCAAAGATATGTTTGGTTCATACAAGAAGGTTCTTTTCTCTTATTTAAGTTAGATGACATATTATTCATTTCCATAAGTTGCATTGTGGGCAAAATAGGATTAATGACATACAGATTATCAACCAATGCACCAGAACAGATAAAATTTTTATTCTTTCTAATAATAATATTGTCATTAAAATAAACTGAATATCCATCCTTAACTAACCTAGAAACAGAAACTAAATTCCTTCTAAGTGAAGGTGCATAAAGACAATCTCTCAATATCAAAGACTTATTTCTACCAAAAGATAAAGTAACATCTCCTAATGAAACTATCGATACTTTTGTAGCATCACTCATGAACAAGCATATCTCTCCATCACTAAGCCGTCTGGTTTCCTGGAACCCCTACAATGTGTTGCAGACATGATTAGTGGCTTCTGTATCTACACACCAGGTGCCGGTAGATAACACCGCTAAACATGTTTTAACTACTAATAAATGAGATATACCTTCTTCGTTCTCTTGTTTGAGAAATGGACAATCAGTCTTTCAATGTCCTGACCCTTTGTACTTAAAATATTTGCCTTTTGGCTTTTTCACCGCTACTTTAGGTCCCATGCCCTTCTTTGCTGAGTTTGCCTGTTTCTGAATGTTATTCTTCTTCTTACCGTCTTTTGGCTTAGAAGTAGAAGCCTTTTTCAGAAAAAAAAAAACATGACCACTCTGCCTAAAGAGAGATTCAGCATCCTGTAGCTCTTCTGTAAGTTCTGCCAAACTATATAATAATTTGTTCATGTTGTAATTAAGGCAGAAATTATCAAAACTTTTAGGCAGAGTCCCGAGAATGATATCGACCTGGGATTCCCCATCGATTTCAGCTCCAAGGATCTCCATCTCATTCAGATGACCCATCATCTTAAGAACATAATCCCTTACTGGTGTACCCTCAGCCATTTTTGTATTCATCAAACATTTTATAGCAAACTGTCTAGCTGCTCTACTCTGATGTCCGAAGAGTTCCTTGAGGTTATACATCATGTCATAAGCTGTGGCCATGGCCTTATGCTGATGGTGCAGTACATTTGACATAGATGCCAGAATGTAACACCGTGCCATCTCATCTGTCTTTTTCTACTTCTTATAAGCCTCTTTGACCTCTTCATCAGAGTTAGCATCAGGCTTCGGTGGGCATTCCTCAACAAGTATATATTTGTACTCCTCAGCAGTCAGAACAGTGTCCAAATTATATTTTCAGTCAATATAATTAGGTCCAGTAAGTTTGTTTTCTTTAAGAATTACCATAAGTGGACTGAAAGAATCCATTTTTGAAATCCTGATAATCACATAAATAAAATTATGTTGGACAAAAAAACTTTTTGAATTATTTAAATATTGATTCCCTCAAAACAATAATAAGAAATTCACCAACACCTTGAACACCATGAATTTAGCATGCCACGATAGTGTGGACATATACAAATTTAACTTTGTTCAAGTATGTTTTTCTTATTAATTTTACTATCATGTCAACATAACTTCATGACAAATAAAATTAATATGTTGGTCTTGCTTTGGTCATACAAATAATAGTATTGACTCCGATGGAGAGGATACCATTATTTGTATCTAACTGTATACCATTACTTAATACTAAGTCCATTACCTTGTAATGAGTTCCTTCAGATGGAGAAGGGAACACATACTAGGTAACTTTCTACAATCATTCCTAAGAAAGTTTGGACTGGTGATCCATCACTACCAAAATACAGTAAATTAGCGACCGAAAATTAGCGACAGAAAATTTTCGTCGGCGTTCGCGACGGCTTTGTGGCAACTAGCCGACGGATTACCGATGACAAGCCGTTACATTTTTTATTTTATTTTTAGAGGGAGGAAAGGTCGCACATCCGTCGCTAGGGCGTCGGAGATATAGCGTCGGATAGTCAGCCGTCGCTATGCAGTCGATTATTTGGCGGGAATTATATAGAGAATTGGCGGGACAATTCTTCGACTACGTAGCAACGCATATTCAGTCGACAAGTATCCAAAAATAGCGACTAATGGGCGACGGATTAGTATCCGTCGCTAGTCCGTCGCTAAATATAGGTTCCAGACTTAAATTGAAACAGTGGGGGGAACTTTTCGCATTCTCCCCAAATTCACTCTCTCTCCTCTCTCTCTCTCTCTCTCTCTCTCTTCCGCGGCTTCGGTGATCGACGTCGGCGTCCTCTCCTCTCTCTCTCCCGAAGGTAATCCCCTCTCTCTCTCTCGATCTCTCTCTCTTTCTCTCTCTCTCGCGGTGTCGTAGGGGCAGCGGGGGCGGCGGGCTTGGGGCGGGGGCGTCGGGGGCTGCGCGGCGGGCTTGGAACGGGGGCGTCGGGGGCTGGGCGGCCGGCTTGGGGCGGGAGCGTCGGGGGCTGGGCGGCTGGTTTGGGGCAGGGGTGTCGGGGGCTGGGGGCGGGCTTGGGGCGGGGGCGTCGGGGGCTGGGCGGCGGGCTTGGGACAGGGGCGTCGGGGGCTGGGCGGCTGGCTTGGGACGGGGGCGTCGGGGGCTGGGCGGCTGGCTTGGGACGGGGGCGTCGGGGGGCTGGGCGGCGGGCTTGGGGCAGGGGCGTCGGGGGCTGGGCGGTTGGCTTGGGGCAGGGGCATCGGGGGCTGGGCGACTGGCGGGAGCGTCGGAGGCTGGGCGGCGGGCTTGGGGCGGGGGCGGCGGGGGCTGGGCGGCGGGCTTGGGACAGGGGCATCGGGGGCTGGGCGACTGGCTTGGTGCGGGGGCGTCGGGGGCTGGACGGCGGGCTTGGGGCGGGGGCGTCGGCGGCTGGGGCGGCGGGCTTTGATCGGGGGCGGCGGAGGGCTTTGCTTCTCAAATTCATCTGTGTTTATATATTGGCTAAATAATGTGTTATCCATATTGGGTGTTATTCATTAGTTTGGTGGTGTTTGGATTAGTAAATGTGAATATGGGGTTTGGGTTCATGGTGTATATGTTCACTGTCTCAAGGACAATGCGAGTTCTTCATCTGCCTTCTTTGGTAAGAATATCCTTGGGACATTTGCTTCACCAAAGTCACTGAATAAATGAAATTTTTCCTGGAAAACTGACCCTTAGAGTGTATCAGTTGTGTGCTTCTATATAGATGTATATATCTATACATCTAACTGTGATATACATATGTGTATGTGACAATCTCAGTTAGCAACGGACTAGTGACCGGTTAGCGACGGATATTTCCAGCTCCATTTGCATTAATCTACGGTACGACATGGTGATCAGGACATAGTCCCTGCAGCCATTCGACTGACGAGGCAGAAACTATGTAGCCGTAGATAAAGATGACTGTCCTCCGACCCTCATCCCTCGCAATGATGATACGACAACCTATCACTATATCTTATATAGTAGTAGATGATGTCTTAGTATTACACTATGTGAGTTCATCTTGTTTCTGTTATATCCTTCAGATACTAGATACGATAAGAACATATACTACACCATATGTACAGAATATAGATGATTCACACTAATATATGTTAGAATGAATTTTGGATTATATTCTGAGCCATCCGTTCTCATACTTAAAACACATAGGAATTAGTAGTGTGAGAGTGCCGGAGAGAGTGAGAGCGCCGGACGGGGGAAGGAGAAAGAGTGAGAGACTAAAATGGTATGACATGGTGAAGTAGTATTGTATTTTGGCTCCAGTTTCAGCTCTATTTGCATTACTCTACGGTACGACATGGTGATCAGGACATAGTCCCTGCAGCCATTCGACTGACGAGGCAAAAACTATGTAGCCGTAGATAAAGTTGATTGTCCTCCGACCCTTATCCTTCGGCAATGATGATATGACAACCTATCACTATATCTTATATAGTAGTAGATGATGTCTTAGTATTACATTATGTGAGTTCATCTTGATTTTGTTACATTTTTCAGATACTAGATACGATAAGAACATATACTACACCATATGTACAGAACATAGATGATTCACACTAATGTATGCTAGAATGAATCTTGGGTTGTGTTCTGAGCCATCCGTTCTCACACTTGGCAAAAAATCGAATTGTCTGTACTTTATCTGCTTTCGAAAATGTACTCAAATTAATGATGGTTCCTTTAGTTAGCTTGCTTATGTTATAATTATATTATTTGTGAATATCGATCTTACCAGATGGCACCCATGACCCGAGGAGCGGCACGTCGTTTGAGGGAAACAGTGAATGCTGAGGTGGCTCCTTCTACAGTTAAGGAGGAAGTGGCACCGATAGCTAGTGAGACCGGGAGTTCTATTCATCCAGCACCGGTAGCTAGTGAGACCGGGAGTTCTATTCATGCAGCACTTGCAAGGGACTACATCTCTCCTCACGCCAAAGATCCCGCTTATTCGAGGTGGTTGCGTGATCGTATCACTGAGCGTTTGCGTGAGCTGCGTGGTTCTAATTAGCTATTAGTACTTATTTGTATTGGACTATTTATATTGGGTTATTTTTGTATTAGACTATTTGTATTGGACTACATATATAAATTAGTACTGTGTCAATCTCTGGATTGTATTGGACTACGACATGGTGATCAGGACATAGTCCCTGCAGCCATTCGACTGGTGAGGCAAAAACTATGTATCCGTAGATGAAGATGACTGTCCTACGACCCTCATCCTTCGGCAATGATGATACGACAACCAACCAGAGAGGATACTCTGAGAGATCCGTCTGAGTAGGACGTATACTCTGAGAGATCACCTTCACAAGAATGATATTAGTGGTGGGATTGAGTGTTGGAGGAGATATTATCAGAATATACGTCCTACTCAGATGGGTCTCTCACCGTTACTATTTTTTTCTGACAGCATGGTGGATGTGCTCCGTCAACAGATTCTTGCTCCGAGCCAAAACTTTGCCCCGGAGCTCAAGTGGACATCCTTCATGTAGAGCTCGAGTGAGAGGTTCCTGACAGCATGGTGGTCTCTTTTGTTAAAGTATCCGTGCTCATCCCACATTGTGTGACGAGCATGGATACTTTGACAAAGGAGACCACCATGCTGTCAGGAACCTCTCACTCGAGCTCTACACGAAGGATGTCCACTTGAGCTCCGAGACAAAGTTTTGGCTCGGAGCAAGAATCTGTTGACGGAGCACATCCACCATGCTGTCAGAAAAAAATAGTAACGGTGAGAGACCCATCTGAGTAGGACGTATACTCTGATAATATCTCCTCCAACACTCAATCCCACTACTGATATCATTTTATGAAGGTGATCTCTCAGAGTATATGTCCTACTCAGATGGATCTCTCAGAGTATCATCTCCGGTTGGGTTGTGTTCTGAGCCATCCGTTCTCACACTTAAAATACATATGAATTAGAACTATGTTTTGTATATTCGGTGAACCCAGGGATTTGATTCTGTATTTTGTATTTTGGTTTCTGTATTTTGGCTCCAGTTCCATTTGCATTAATCTACGGTACGACATGGTGACCAGGACATAGTCCCTGCAGCCATTCGACTGGCGAGGCAGAAACTATGTAGCTGTAGATAAAGTTGACTGTCCTCCGACCCTCATCCCTCGGAAATGATGATACGACAACCTATCACTATATCTTATATAGTAGTAGATGATGTTTTAGTATTACATTATGTGAGTTCATCTTGATTCTGTTATATTCTTCAGATACTAGATACGATAAGAACATATACTACACCATATGTACAGAACATAGATGATTCACACTAATGTATGCTAGAATGAATCTTGGGTTATTTTCTAAGCCATCCGTTCTCACACTTGGAGATACATCGAATTATAACGACGGATATTAGGTTACTCTTCAGGATAATTGATGTCTATTTTATATTAATTTGGTTTGGTCTATATAATTCTTGGATAATTGGTGTGCATTAAATTCGTATGTGCATATTTGGTCTATGTGATTCTTGGATAATTGGTGTGCATTATATAATTGGTCTATGTGATTGTTGGATAATTGGTGTGCATTATATATTGGTTTGGTTTATGCATATTTTTGTGAACAGGGAAAGTGCTGCAATTTTTTTCAAAAAAATCTCAGTTAGCGACGGACTAGTGACCGGTTACCGACGGATATTTCCAGCTCCATTTGCATTAATCTACGGTACTACATGGTGATCAGGACATAGTCCCTGCAGCCATTCGACTGGCGAGGCAGAAACTATGTAGCCGTAGATAAAGTTGACTGTCCTCTGACCATCATCCCTCGGCAATGATGATACGACAACCTATCACTATATCTTATATAATAGTAGATGATGTTTTAGTATTACATTATGTGAGTTCATCTTGATTCTGTTATATCCTCCAGATACTAGATACGATAAGAACATATACTACACCATATGTACAGAACATAGATGATTCACACTAATGTATGCTAGAATGAATTTTGGGTTGTGTTCTGAGCCATCCGTTCTGATCAAGCATCTTCCTTCTCCTCTCCTCCACCATGGCTCTGGACCCATCTGCTCCTTTCTACTTTCCTTCTTCTTATTTGACTCTCTCAGCCACATATGATATCCACCTCAAGTATAGAGTCGGAGGAGAAGAAGTGGGCAGGAAGAGGAGGGGGAAGCAGCACAGCCGGCGGCATGACCCGAAGGAAGTACAGATGTTTTCTTCAACATCCGTAGGAGAACTATAAGGATATATCTTTTCATAACATGTCACCTTGTCAAAGACCCTTAATGTGAATATCATGTTACCGCGGTATCGGAAGACTAAAATGTCATAATTTTTTAAGCCGTGTGTTTTGACATAATCCTCCCAACTCTTTCCTCCTATATAGTAATCTTGCATTACTACATAGCAGGAAAGAGTTTGGAGAATTATGTCAAAACACACGGCTTAGAAAATTATGACATGTTAGTCTTCCGACACTGCGGTAACATGGTTGTCACATTAAGGGTCTTTGACAAGGTGATATATTGTGAAAAGATATATCCTTATAGTTCTCCTACGGATGTTGAAGAAAATCTCTGTACTTCCTCCGGGTCATGCCGCCGGCTGTGCTGCTTCCCCCTCCTCTTTCTGCCCACTTGTTCTCTCCCGACTCTACACTTGAGGTGGATATCATATGTGGCTGAGAGAGTCAAATAAGAAGAAGGGAAGTAGGGAGGAGCAGATGGGTCCAGAGCCATGGTGGAGGAGAGGAGAAGGAAGATGCTTGATCAGAACTTGAGGTGGAAAAGTTGTGACGTTGATAGCATGAGAGAGGAAGAGGGTGAATGGAAGGAGGGAAGTGGTTGCATGCCTTTGGCTCACTCGAGCGGTATTTGTCCTCCGACCCTCATCCCTCGGCAATGATGATATGACAACCTATCACTATATCTTATATAGTAATAGATAATGTCTTAGTATTACATTATATGAGTTTATCTTGATTCTGTTACATTCTTCAGATACTAGATGCGATAAGAACATATACTACACCATATGTACAGAACATAGATGATTCACACTAATGTATGCTAGAATGAATTTTGGGTTGTGTTCTGAGCCATTCGTTTCCATACTTGGCAATTAAGCATGTGAAATAGAACTGATTATGTTTAGTTTGTCTTACGATACAGATTTTCATATCCAAATTGAAATGGATCGTTACTTCATTGATCGTACATGGATGTACTAGCGGATCAACCTCATAGACCGTAGGTACTTATAAGTATTGACCGTATCGGATTAGTATCGATCTATCGTTTTGGTATGGGCCGTATCGGTTGGTATTGGTCTTAGCGAATTGGTATCGTCATATCCGATATGTATCGGCCGTATAGCTAGGATTTATATTGGCCTTATCGATTTGGTATCGTTCATATCCGAAGGTATCGGCCGTGTTGGATTAGTATAGACCATTTCGGATTAGTATCGGCCGATCGATTTGGTATCGTTCATATCCGATAGGTATCGGCCGTGTGTTTTGACATAATCCTCCCAACTTATAACGACAGATATTAGGTTACTCTTTAGGATAATTGATGTCTATTTTATATTAATTTGGCTTGGTCTATATGATTCTTGGATAATTGGTGTGCATTAAATTCGTATGTGCATATTTGGTCTATGTGATTCTTGGATAATTGGTGTGCATTATATATTTGGTCTATGTGATTGTTGGATAATTGGTGTGCATTATATATTGGTTTGGTTTATGCATATTTTTGTGAACAGGGAAAGTGCTGCAATTTTTTTTCAAAAAAATCTTATTTAGCGACGGACTAGTGACCGGTTAGCGACGGATATTTTCAGTTTCCGACTACTGTTCGACGGCCTATCCGTCGCTAACTAGAGATTTAAAAATGTTTCCAGGTAGCGACGGGTGGTCGACGGAATATCCGTCGGCAACGTTCTGGTGGTATATAGTTCGACGGAATGGCGACGACTTATCCGTCGCCATGGTTCTGGAAATAGCAAGCATTTCCAGAACAAGGTCGACGGATAATCCGTCAGTAGTCCGTCGCTAATCCGTCCTTTGTTAACGACGGTGGTCGACGGAGTAGCGACGACTCATCCGTCGCCATGGTTCTGGAAATAACAAGCATTTCCAGAATATGGTCGACGGATAATCTGTCAGTTTATCGTCGCTAATCCGTCCTTTGTTATCGACGGCGATCGACGGAATAGCGACGGAGTAATACACTCTGATACGTTATTACGACGGTTTACCGACGGATTATTACGTCGCTATTGTCTACACAGTTCAGTATTTAATACTTGAAATGGACGAAAGTCCGTCGGAAAGTAGTCGCTAATGCTTCGTATTGTGAAGTTGAAAAGTCGTCGCTATTCCGTCGCTTGACGACTACGTAGCGACGGACCTTTATTAGCGACGAGCTGATTGCCGACGGATTATTTTGGCCAAGACCCGTCAGTGATCGGTCGCTAATACAAATCCCCGTCGGACAGGCGACGGATCTCGCCGTCGCTAAATCGACAAATTTGATAGTACATAATTATACTCATCCGATATGGAGGAAGGCACTAAAGTCAACGCGCAAGTATAATTACATCGCCTACAAACTAGTAATGGAGACCATAGGATTTATACTAAATAAATATCCTCTCCTACTTAGTTATTTAACAATGGGGGTTTTTCTACTAGTTGATATTATGTCCATGTTATCCATTATTAATGTAGACTTAGTTTTTTAAAAAAATATCCACACAATAATAAACATGTATAATTAGAAAAAGCAAAATGACAACAAATAAGAGAAATATATCCAACTATTATGGTCATCTTTTCTGCTCCGTCCTCAACTATCCGAATCTAAAATCTGGCGCTGTGCAGATCTATTCAGGGATCGACCTGCCCGGTCAGGTCGCGGCTGCCCCGATTTTTTTTTTTAGGTTTTGGCTATCGATTCCTTCATCGAAAATCATCTATCTGCCTCTGGACTGCTTAAAACCAACATCTCGTCCGGCGTCAGAAACAGCCACCAGCGCCATCACGATTGATCAAAAAATAATTAAAACTACATCAATCATATGCCTCCCGAAAGAGTTCACGCATAATCTAGATTAAAAAATTCAAATAATGAGCACGATCAATCCTCGTGATTTTAATTACATCCACAGCAACAACAACATCCACGACATGTCCGTGGTTTAAACAACACAATCAAAAATATGCATTGGACCATAATAGTTGGATCTAAGATGCCTGCAAAATTGAGTTAGAACAGATCCACATCTACCGACTATTACACAGTACAGGTTTTATTGGACAATATGGACGTATCAATCAATACGTAGATCTAAAGTGGCTCTGATACCAATTGATGGAACTGGGGATTCCCAGGACCCTTACTTTGGTGTGCGTATTGATCGATAGAAAGTTAAACAAATTTAATACGTGTTTTAACCCTTCTTAGGCGAAAACTAGCATTCACGAATTATACCTGCGGCGGAGAGAAGACAAGTAATTCCTGGCAATCTCGAGCGGACGATCCCAAGATCTTCTGCATGTATTCCTTCCTCGAGTTGGACGTCGTGTGGGCAACGATCTTCCAACCTTTTCTTCTCTTTGGCAGCCCTCTCTTTCTCTCCTTATGTGAATCACGAATTTAGAGAAAGCTTCAGATTTATGAACAATAATATGGCGGCCAGAGAATAGAGCATATATATAGGCTACGGCATGGACCATAAGAAAAAATTAGGGTTAGGCCTCATAACGTATCTGGATATCCCGTGTTCAGCCCGAACACACAATCCAGGCCCATTAACAATAGCTCAGTCCACTAATGAGCTATTGTTGCACTACCTCCCAAATCCCAAATTATGTTTGTGGACTCCTTTTATTATATGCTCATTTGGCTCCCCATGTTAAGATATCGTATATCCGTTGATCAAATTAAGTTACTGACAACTATATTGATTCGACATCTTTTATCCTTAAGTAGTACCGCTCAACTTTATTTGCCATGTCGAATATAATCCACCTGCAGGGTTTACATGACAATCCTTATGAGCTCCTTAAGAGAACATCATCAACCCGATGTATCGGGACATGGATTCCATTTATAATCAACAACCCATCATACATACAATGTTATTACCCAATTCATAGAGGTTGTTGATCCATAATGAATCTCACTCTTTCATGAGTCAAAGTAATGCACACTGCATATACATGTCTGTTATTATATTCGGATTAAGAGCACAAGCATCCATAATAACAGAGGTGTTTGTTCACTTATGTAGTCAGTACAAAGAGAACAACCTCAAGTGGTCCTGTTCAATAAACACAAAGTGTACTAGTATAAACCTATAGTCAAGATAGACTAATACCAGATTATACTACAACCTTTCCAATAGATTGTCCAAGTCCATCTAGGTTGTGAACTATTTATATACTCCATAGGAAACTGATAATATGATCTTCTGTGTGATACCACATACCATATTATCTACAATATAGAATATCAGACATTTGCATTAACACTTGCAACAAATACAATATGCAAACATTTGCCCATATGATTTCAAAATTTAAGGAAATAAGGTTACTACAAAAGTGATGCTTTTAGTATATAACCCTAACAACACACACACATGACACTTTCCAATACACATGTAGGCACACCCAAGGCCCCAAATCCTGTATGTATTTGCACACATAGACTCTCACACGCTATCACTTGACACCCTTCTAATGTGTATATGTATACACACAAATATGTATAGGTATATAGAGACACATATGCACATGTATATTACATCACATATATACATACATATAGACACATATATAGGCCACACACACACTAGTTTTAACACACTCATATATATATATATATATATATATATATATATATATATATATATATATATATATATATATATATATATATATATATATATACACATCTAGATAACATTAGTAACATATAAACATATATAGATACACACCCTAAAAGGCCCATACTCAAACCTAACCGTGCATTTCATGAGATACCATGATACAACACTACGTATCCTATTTAGGACACACACACCAAATCTTAACTCGAAAAGGACACAAAAATCTCTATGAGAACATGTATCGAACACTTGATACATAAGCTTGCGATATGCCAAGATACCTATCAAACCTTATCCGAATCCTATGAAACTTTATATACAAGTCTAAAATAATAATTAGAAGCTAGCTATAGTTGTGTCTACCTAGTGCAATGTGTCATGTAAAATATGATATGTTGTGACAAGTATAGGAGGAATAAAACTTTTAAATTGACTCCGTGTTATAATGTAATATGACACAACCTATTAGTATCCATATGTGGACACATTACTAGCCTCATACATCATTCATATGTTCACTTATCCTATCAAAACATATGGCAAATACTTGGTTTACCATTTTCAATTTTTTCAAAAAATGGCACAAAAAGTCTATATAACTTCTACCAAAATGATGATTAGAGCCTTGCTCTTCTTCCTATGGGTATCCCTAGTCCATGGGTGAGTTTACTACTAGTGCCATGCCTAAAAATAGTATATAAACCAGAAGAAGTGACAAGGTGCTTACCTATTGGGAGATGGATTACCAATAAAACTTTTAAAGAGGGCTCAAGTGTCAAGTAGGACACAATCCTACAAGCTTTGGGACTCCTCTTCTTGTGCTCCTTGACCTCCAAGCTCCAAGCCTTCTAGGATAAAGAATGGATGAAGTTTGGAAGGATTTTGGTGGAGGAATGAATAGAAAATGGAAGAGCACCAAAACTAGGGTTTTGAGCTCAAAATAGAGAAGAGAATGAATGAAACCTCTCTCCCAATAGTGGCTGTTCATAAAGTCCTAGTTTTCCCTATTTAAAATATCTAAAATACTCCCTTGAGTTGTCATGAAGGTTTGGTTAACCTATGGAAGCTTTTAGCCTAAGTAGTTGATTAGTTGTAACCCTATTCATGACATATAATGACTTAAATGAGTCTAATTGTGTCCAACTTAAAATGTAGGTCCAAGTGTCATGACAAGTCCAGTTGGGTTCACTAACCAAGGGTCCAATTAATAGATTACTCTACTAATAAATACAACCATCATGTTTAATTAATAAAAAATCCACTATATAAATAATGTAAAATGACAAAAATATCTTGTCTAGAAATATGGTAGTGGCAGGATATCATGTTGAAAAACTGGTATAGTTGAGGGTATCAAGTTGCAATTAAGCCTATTTGTACGAAGTACTTTTAGTCAACAAGTGAAAAAGACGATGGTAGAACTTTCCATCGGCATCGACTTCAACATGTCTCGACTACGAAAAAAAATTAATGCGATCATCTCATCTGCAAGCTCGACTGTACGTTAGATTCGACGGGCCTTAGATATGTCATCATCATCTCACCCTTTTTTGTGCCACTGTCTCATCTTCTCCTCTCCTTCCTATAAAGAATAAAATTTATTAGTTCACAACATGAGAGAGAGAGAGAGAGGGAACAAAATTAATTAGTTCACAATGAGAGAGAGAGAGAGATAGGGGGGAGGGGAAATACTAAAGAGAATGGAGAGGAAGTTTATTTTTTTTAAAATGGAAGAGAGATGACATGAGATGGGAAGGTGGTAGTACTAATGAATATCACTAGTTAGTATTAAAAAGTTATTAATTAAAATCGAGTACTGTTGGTGACTCCTTTATTTCGTTGACGATCTGATGATGAAAGATGATTACAAGTCTCTGCTTACTGACGAGAAGGACAACAATTGGGCTCTCTTTGCTCTTGCATAGCTCATCCCTCTTTTTTGTGTTTCAGCTAGATTTTTAGTAAAACCTTTTAATGTAGCTTTATTTCCTTTTATGCAAAAGAAATAAAAATATTGCTTTTGTCAATGCTATATGTGAGCTATGGATTTACATGATTTGTCATGAAGCCTTATCAGAGGTGATATGGACGTGATAGGTTGGGATATTTGTAGGCAAGAATGTTTGCTCAGAGATAATATGGACATGACAAACGTCGGATTCAGCTGGGTTATCTTATTCAGAGGTTATATAAACGTGTTAAGACATAATTCTGCGGGGATGTGAGAAACAATGTAGATGTAATATGGACATGATTGTTCTTATTGTCATTTGCTCTACTGAAGAGAAATAACAATAGAGCAGTTTTAAGGTAGTAGAGACGTGAACTGTGATCTTTGTCGGGGAAGATTTTTTTGGGAAAGGAGCATTTTTTATGGGATCACAAATGAGGTGTCCTAGAGTGACTGGGCCCCAAGGACACGTTTATAAGAGTGTGGGAGTTGATTTTTTGGGTGGTTTTAACGAGGGTGCGTCCTTAGACAAAAGGACTGCTCCACTGGAGAACTTCTGGGGGCATATTATCTACTGCATATCCAGGACTTTCAAAAGCAGCTAATAAAATTTAAGACTCACTGTGGGGGAATCAATGTCACGTTGTACGTTTACATTTGCTGGGGATGGGTGAGCGCACTTGCCTTAGCAACCCAAGTTCTGCGAGTCTTTTTCAGCTTTGTTAGCTTGTTCAAGGGCTCGAATTGTCCCAGTTGAGCAGATCTTCGATGGCATGCTGGTCGAAGCGCACGACCAACATCCTTTGAGTTGAACCCAACTTGTTTACATTAGATTGTGTTACCACCTTCTCGTTGGTGGAAAAGGTCGTCCCCAGAATAGTCAAGATGTGAGGTGGGCCGGGCTAGGCCGGCCCGAACCTACTGTTGATCGGGTTTGACTGGGCTTAGCCCGGATAGAGGAGCGAGCCAGGCCGGGTCAACCCGGAATTGCAATATTTGAACCCAGTCCGGACGCAGGCCCGGATAGGTTCGGGCTGACCCACTTTTTTTTTTGGCTCAGTTTGGCATTTATAGTGTGTTAGTTTCTACTTTTAGCACAAACTAATGTGGAACTGCTGGTTAGAATAGTGGTATATGGATGTTTGGAGGTCTTGGGTTCATGAGCCCCCCTTCAAAGATTTTAAAAATTTTCAAAATAAAATCCGTGCCGGGCCGGACTAGGCCGCGGGCCAAAAAAAAAATAAACCCAGCCCGGGGGTCAGGCCGGGCTGCCGGGTCATTACCTATGGACCCAGCCCAAACCCGAATTTACTATGGGCCGGGCCGGGCTGACTCGTTTCACCGATCCAGGCCGATTCAGGGCCGGTTCTGGGCCACTCGGCCCAATACATACCTTGACAGCATAGTCGCCATCTTGTTCAACTTTTGTTCATGACGAACACTTATATAATTATTATTTTACATAGATTATTTTTTTATTATTCTTTACTTTTCTTTTCTTTTGTTACACTTCTTCATACCAATCACAGAAAGTACGAATTTGTTCCATTTTCAATATAAAAATATTATATATTTAAATATTAAAATTAGTTCCAGAAAATAATAACTACTATAAAACTTAGAAACATATATATATATATATATATATATATATATATATATATATATATATATATATATATATATATATATATATATATATATACTTTAACATATAAACTTTTTTCATTTTTCCAAGTTACATCCGAAATAGGTTCTAAGAGTTTCATATTTTTTTCTGGTTTGATCTGTTAGGTTTGAAGAATAATGATGGTTGCATAGCCCCTAATGATAGTCCCTAGCGCGCTCCGTCTATGCATGTTGGTTTTATGTTGAGGTATGTGGGTTTGAAGTTGTGGTATACCCTATTTACTGTATGAATAATATTATTTGTACTTCCAAATTGTACCTCCAAATCGTCCCTCCTTACGTGGTAGCTGACGTGATGTGTTGATGTGACAGCTGACGTGGTAAATTCTAAAATTAAAATTAAAATTAATGTTAATATCAACATTAACATTAAAATTAATATTATCGTTAACATTAACAATAATATTAATATTAACATTAATTAATATGAATATTAACATTAAATTAATATTAATATTAACATTAATTAATATTAACATTAAATATGGACAAAATTAGGTAATTAATTTTTTTGGTTAAAATTTGTCATGTCATCGATCATGTCAGATGACATATAATATTATTTAACATGTCACATCAGCTGTCACATAAACAAGAATGTATTGGAAGAATAATTTAAAGGTACGAATAGTATTACTCTTACTGTATAGAAAGAACCTGAACTAAAATATCTACTTTTAAGAAACCTGACCAATTTACTAAATATTACAAGGACCTCAACAACAATTTCCACATTTCTATTCCATGGTGGCTCCAAAGTGATTATTATGTCGTAATCCAACCATCTATGCTGACATATACATGGCAGTTGGCAGCCTACTTCCAAAGGAATATTTCTAGGGTTTCACTCTACTGTGTTCTTCTGTCTCTAATTATATAATAAGTTGCTGGCTCCGTAGCCTCGGTAACCCTAACCCTAATCCTAGACAGATGAAGCTGGTAAGAATGAAACACATACAAAAATATAGAAAGTTAGTGGAGCCTCCTTAAAGGTTCCATCATTAATGGCATCAACCCCTATAAATTTGTCCCCTACGCTTTAGGAGCTCTTCCTCCTCCATCATGGCCCTTGGTTATAAGGTCAATGACATCAAAAAGTGTCCTTTTCCTCGGGCCGCGTTTGGTTTGCAGAATTTTCGGACTAAAAAAAAAATGATTATTTTTTTATGTTTGGATGTCAAAAAATTTGAGGAGAAAATTAAAGTGATTTTTAATGAAAAAAAATTACAAAAAAAAAGTGATTCCATTCACCCAAGCAAGGAATCACTTTCTTACATTGAAGTATTTACTTTCCAATCCAAATTTCTTGGCATTCACAAACATCGAAAAAAAAATCAATAAAAATCTTAATTTTCCAAAAAAAAGAAAATACCAAGAAAATGATTTCCTTTTCTTTCCATTCCGCGAACCAAATGAGGCCTCATGAGTTCTCATTTTTATTCTCTTTCTTGGGTTCTTACTATATTCATTTTGCAAACAAAAAGGTAACAATCGCACAGTACTTAAAAAATTAGTAAACAATATTATTTTCAAAAATAGATTAAGATCGAAAAAAAGTTTGAATCATTTTACAGAAGGACAAAACAAGATAGAATCAATCAACAGAGGATGAACAGACAGAAACAGAGAACAGACAGAAACAAAGATCTCTCCACAGGAGTTTGTTTCTCTGATCTAAGTTTTTAGGACTACGGAGAATCCGGTCCAAAAGTACCTAAATCCACTATAGGAACTACTAAAAACTTCTGTTACAAAGTGACAGAACAACTTCGCGTTCTTCCTTGCAATCATAGTGCAGACAGACAGAACAGATTACAATTAGAATAAGAAAGGAGAAGAATGTGTAATAATAAAGTATTATTCTTGCTGAGGTGGTAAAGACCACCATTGCTCAAAGCAAGATTCGCTTGCCGCGATTTATTCTCAGGAACCAAAAAGTTCACAAATAACTTTTGGAACGTTCGTAGTAAACTTTTTGTAACTGGAATGGACTCAATGGGCTCCATTTTCTTTAATCTATTTTGTGTGTTTCCAAAATGAGTCAAGGGTATAAGCTCCCTCCGTGAAATTTGTGTTTTTTTGATTTTTTTTATGTATTACATTATTTTATTTAGTATGTTGTTCTAGAAGATCATGCATAGGAACCACTGCTTGGTTACAATTTTTATTATTATTGCTATTTGAAAACTACAAATATTATTTTTATATATTATAATATTAATAAATATTGCCGTAATAATTAGACTGTCCAACGACTAGGGCTGTGCACAATTAAGTCAAACCGACCAAATCGAACCAAGCCAAACCGAACCGATTGGTTTTAAACCGAACCGATGGTTCGGTTGGTTTGGTTCGGCTTCAATTTTTTCAAAACCGACCGGTTCGATTCGGTTCACGGTTTGGTTATGCCAAAAACCGTCTAAACCGAACCGAACCGAACCAAATCCTTGTTAAATAATTAGGGTTGGCCGGTTGGGTATGGGCTCATTGGGTTGTATTATACAGGTTTGGTTCATTTATTCTCATCACAACCATTTATCAAGTTAAAGTTGAAAGAGCTCTCTCTCTCTCTCTCTCTAGTCTCAAAGAGGAGTGCTAGCGGCTCCTATTCTTTTCTAATTGCTCATGTGCACATGAAAGGGACTTTTGGTTGAATGTATATGATTTTTTTATGTATAATTGGCATTTTTCTTCACCTGCAAAGCGCAAGTTGAATTGAAGCTGCTGAATTGTATTTACTGTTTCAAAGTGTCAAAGTGGAAGTTGACTGAGGTTTCACAAAAGAAAAAAACATACAGTCCAATTTTTTATGTGATCAAAACCGACCAAGTCGAACCGATCCAAACCGAACCAAGTCGGTCGGTTTTAAAACCGAACCGACCATTTGGTTGGTTTGGTTCGGTTTTGTTTATTTTCAAACCGATTAACTTCGGTTCGACTTCGGTTGGAACCAAATAGGTCGACCACCGACCGATGCACACCCCTACCAACGACCATGTTCATATATTTTATTTAATTTAATTTTATTGTTTGGTGCAACATCTTCAGCCCAAAACCCATTAACCTTCCTAAACAAACTAAATATCCACACCAAGTTCCTTCACTTTACCACCCAAGCCTAGCCCAATAACTCTATTACATGACACCTATATATATACCTATAGCAGCTAAACCAAAATCTCAGCACACAAGCAACCGTCGCAAACTAAACCCTAGGTTTCTTTTCCCTCGTGCAACCTTCTTCTCCCTACTTTTTCTTCTTAAGTACAACCCCTATCATCACCACCGACTCTGCGTTCACCAAACAACAGTGTTATCCTCCACTGTTCTCACCGTGTGTGAGAGCCGCGCCAGCACCATCCTCGCGTGTGCCCGAGCATGCCACCCTAGCCTCTTCTTCCATGCACACATCCTCCACGACCCCATCCCCGACCGCACTTTCCCTTCCCTGACTCGATCACTTCATTATCGCCACAATCTTCACCATCGCCACCACCACCATCACCATCGTTCTCCTTGCCGACCCAGCCGACGGTGCGTCGAGGCACATCCAGCATCCCTCATTCGAGGCACGACCATCCGATTGTCCATCCGCCGTAGCATATTGCTGCAATCAATTTTATCGCCGTGCTCGAGGCACTCGCGTTGGCCGGTCACATTTCCTGCTGTGCCCAACCCAGGAAGTTCCACTGTAGCCTAGTGCACCAAGCACTACCCGCGTCATGCCTTCATCATGGATGTCACCGTGCCGGGAGTAGCAAGATTCAGTAGCAGCAACTACAACAGACTACATTTAGGTATAAAAAAACCTAGGTAAAATCTCTTGTACCCCTCTTTTTGAATAAGTGCAGAGTGTATACTTACAACTCAATGTAGGAGCACTTGTGCATGTGTTCCATATGTTGATTGGTGGGTGTTCTAGTTGGATGGATATGAGGCATTATTTATTCTCTGTGCGAGTAGGAATTTTGTAGGATGATGAGAAACAACCAAAATTTTTGCTGGAAAATAATTATATACGCTGAGTGGTAGCAATAGAAGTTTTTCTATGGAGACAGTGAGCTGAGTTGAGTATGAAGTACTGTGAGAAATTCATAACTTCGGCATGCATAATAAGAGTTATGGAAGGAATATTAATGAACCATTTAAAGCAAACGAGAATACTGCATGGTTAAGAGAAGCAAATTTATGAGTGAACTAGGTGTGATTTCATATTGGAATACCAGTGAATGGATATTAGGCGAGTCTCAAAAATCTATATTATTGTATTTGGTGTATATATAATTCAACTATAATAATCAAAATATGTATTGTATAAAAGAGATTATTTTTCTAAATTTAAAGCATAAAGGTTAGAAATACATTCACAAATGTATATGTTTTATATTTTTATAAAGATCTTAAATATATCTTATGTGAGCTGTAATACCTATAATGTAATATTTTTAGTGTTAAATATGAGTTCTTGATAAGATAAATTATTTTTATAATAAACCCTAATAAGAGTTTTTGCCTATTATAATCTGTATATAGGGAAATTACATATTATATATAGTAGCATCAATTGTTGTGTGACACCTGGTTGTTTTTAGGCTTTGGTAGATTTTTGTGGACCATAGCAGCATTAACAAGTGCTTAGGAATGGATACGACTTTGGTACCGCAATCTCAGCAACGTTGGACAAATCCTAGGCAAGTATACCTTGCATATTTGATACAGTATTTACATGCTTGTACCTTTTATGAATCATTCAATCTGGATATATTGTTACATATTTTACCTGCTCTTTATCAATCTTGCATGATTATACCTGCTGACACTTAGGTCTAATACATAGACTCATGATACATGGCATATAGGTGTTTCGATTATGCTCTGGATATTTACTTGATGATGGATCCCATGTGTACATGTTTTGACTAGACTTCTGGACGTATCATTTATTAGAGTCGGACTGTACGTATAGTAGAGGCGACACGGACAATAACATGGTATGGGGAGGGCAGTCATTAGGCATATGAGCTACTTTTCCTAATAGTTGCCTTTGTCACATTACCAGAGCTGCGGAGATTTCATAGTTTGCCACAGTTTTCTTGCAGGGACTGTCGGTTTATATATCATAGTTTGCTGGAGTTTTCTTACCAGAATTCTGGGATACACCGTAGTAGCTCATGCGTACTAATGTTGTCCTAAAGTGCATTTCATGCAGACTAGAGAGTCTGTCTAGTAATAGTGTTACTTTATCACCTATTTATTACCCGGATCACCTGTTTACTACCTTCACATGCTATTTACTGTATTTCATATGGCATACATATTATGTATCTTGCTATATCCCTATGAGAAGCTGGTTTCCTTCTAAGTATTTGCTGAGATATGACATAGGATATTGGGGATACTTCTTCGGGATTTAGGTATCACAAGATGATGCTTTCTTACCATTCTTCTGCAGTTATTTCTATTAGTTTCATAGTATTTTAGTTAGAATTGTGGATGTATATTGTGGATATTTGGATACTTGTTCTGATCTGTATAGCTTATATGTATTCGAGTCAGTCTAGAGTCTGGTTGAATACATAGTTGGCCATTGCCATGTAGCCTAGTCCTACGTATTTTGGAACTAGACGTGACAAAGGGGGCTCTACTTATAGAGAAAAATGAGACTTCACATCTTCTCCTATCCGATATGAGACTAAAATACCAACATACAAAAAATGAGTATGATATTTTAGATCATCCCACAATCAGCGGATTCGTGCGGTAGCTCTCGCCTACACCCGCGTAGGCGCCCGTGCAAGTACGATGCACCACTTAGCGTCCTTGAGCCGGTGTCCGAGTCTGAGTCCGAGCGACAAAAAACATACATACTTCCTTGAGGAGTTAATCATTTTTCCTTTTAGAAAAACACCCCCACATGACATACACATGTGCCCCACCACACCCCATATGCACACATCAACACATGCAAAGCATTATATTGAGATACACACTTGGTGGTGTAGCCGATGTAGGACTATTTACACTAGTCCAAAGGCAAAAATACCAACAATCTCCTACATATCTCAATATATGGGTGAGCGTTCTCCACAGTGACTGTCCATCATGCAAAGGATATATGCTTCTAATTGAATCTTTTTGCATGGATTAAATAACAGTATGATACAAGAATTGACTAAGCCTTGAATTCTGTATCATAGCTGCAATTCTTTTCACTCACACAATGACATCAATTGTGCTTCCGGTTGCACGTTAATGGCCCTGTGTCCGCCTGATTTTAGTGTATGTATATTGGGTGTCTACAAGCTTATCCTCAAGAAACAGTCTCTATCTTTTTTTATACACTCTAGATGAGTTCTATTAAAGAATCATGACATGAAGCCTTTCACTTCCTTGTGGTGCTATGCCGATATAACATGGCTCAAGGCCGAGGCTACACCTCATCGTGGTGTCATTCCAGTGTAGCAAGAGGTCCTAGCCTTTTTGTAATGCCATACTACCCAGCATGAAACCTTGTGCTTCCTTGCGGTGTTACATCATTGTGACATGGCTTGCGTAACCGAGGCTTTACCCTCTCTAGGTACCTCTTGGTGGTATCACACGACTATAACATGAGGTCACCAGCCTCTTTATAGTGTAGCCACTACTCTTCATTCAATAGCATTAGGCTACTTGTAATGCCTGTGTTCGTATTACGTATTCTTGGAATACGTGTATGTATTTTATTCTTGTATTGTATGATTTTCTAGCTTAGCATTTCCTTCTTGGCTCGGTCCGAGTTGGCTTGGTTTGGCCTGGCTTGGTTTTGCTTGGTTCATGATGAACCCAAGTGAACCCCCTACCTACCACCACTATTTGTATCTATTAACCCTCTGCATTCTCTCTCTTCATTTATCATCTTCTTCTTCCCCATTTACTTCCTTCACCTACCAGAGAGAGGAGAGAGAGGTCTAGGCAAGTGCAACTTGCTTCATGGAGGAACTCTAATTTTTATTGCTCCATTTTCTTCTTTACTACATTCTAAAATACTTTAGAACTTAGCATTTTCACTTTCCATGGCTAAATTCTTGTAGATCTATATTTATATTATTTTTGGATTTCTTAGGTTTTGATCTACTTAATCTTGTTATTTCCAAGTTTTGATGGTTCCATGTTGTAGAGCATTTCATTCTGCCCCATTTTGACCTATGGAAGTTCGGATTTGGGCTCCGGATGATAGAGTTATGCAGCTTGGAAGCCATGGCTTATGGTGTACTTTTTCTCGAAAATTTGGAGAAGAAGCACAGTCCCGAGCCGCATGGTAGCACTTGACCGCATAAATATTCATGCGGCAAGTCAGCTTCGAAACCGTATGCACTATCAACTGTTTTTGACCGCATGACAAGTTCATGCGACAAGTATTTAGTTCGGCCGTATGAGGCACTTGTACTTCTAGCCGCATGGGGCCCTTCTTTCTGAACCGCATATGCACCCTTGCTCCCAGCCGCATAGGCATTGCTTCCCGCTGCCGCATGGGACTTCGCCCATCCCGAGCCGCATGAACTCCAATACTCGCGAGCCGTATAGACCGCAGTCTTTCGCTGCCACATGAGGACTCGAGTCCTCTCATCCGCATGACTGACTGATCCCCGAGCCGCGTAGACCCTAATTCCCTTCAGCCGCATGAGACCCCTCCATTCCTGACCGCATAAGCTCCTGCAGCCGCATGCGCCGCACGCCCGCACTACCTTGAGACCGACCTTTCCGAGCCGCATGAACTCGGATTTCGGGCCACATGAACTCATATCCATTCAGCCGCATGGGCTGTTCTCTTCCAGCCGCATGTGATCATATGCCTTAGCGGCATGGCTCTTCTATAGCCCTGAATATTAATATTTTATTAGATATTTTACGTCCATTTTATATCCTTACGCCTTTTGTCATGAACCTGAAAATCATGAATTCATTTGATGTGTTTGGAATTGACAATTGAGCATGACACGATGGTGATCCGTAGTGGTGCACTCCTGACATAAAAACTTGACATGACCTGATAGTGGCCCGTCGTGGCGCACTCCTGACAAGAACACTTGACATGATAAACCCGACATGATTATCTTGAACAGCTGTTGCGACGGCTACCTAACATGACATGACCTGTATAATTAATCCTGGACACCGCGGGTGATTTTGCTTGTACAAATAATCCAGTCCTGTCTTGCATCATGTCTAGGAGGGGACTCCTGAGTACCACGGTCAGGAGTACCTACTGAAATGGACTAAGGCTAATAACTAGATTAATACAGTAGTCATGAAGAGATCTCCCAGCTACAAGCAATCCTGTTACCTGGGCGCGCTTGGGATCTGTAGCCTGCCGTCGAGTAGGGCACATTTCCAGCACATTGTCATGTGTTGCACCCTTTAAGCTACCTAAGGGTACATGTATTTTCTGGACGGTGTACCCACCTGAATTCAATCCCTAATTTCGACCTGGGTAACCTGGATGGTCTGCAGGGCTTGTGGCTGTGGAGTAATCTTACTGCATCTTACTAGTAATTAGGCCTGTGATAACCCTAGTTAGTTAAAGTATCAAGCCGTAATTCTTGCTTGGCCGTAAAATGATTGGATGGAGTCTAACCAATTTAGTCTTACCCTGATCCTGTTCCAGATTATTGAATGACCAGAATACCTGTATTTATTTTACCGATAAATGGTGAGAATTCCAAGTTCTGTTCAGACGAAAGGTTACAACCCCGGTCCTTGTTTGGTTTACGGATTGTAACCTGGTTATCTGAATAGTTCCATGGTTATCTCATCGTATATCATCCTGATATATTTTCTTTATTTCCAGTTCTTACTTTTATTTATACTCTTGTGCTGATTGCTGGTTTTAGTTTCTAAGTGAAGCTTCCTTTGTGGCACTTGCTCTTTCTGGGATCTGACCCAGCTGGTTTTGTGTGACCAGATTTCGGAGCAGCTCCAGAGGATCTACCGACCTTCCAGCCAGATGGTGGCCACTAGACGGAACCCTGGCAATGAGTGGATTATTTTTGGCTCTCCCACTCTATTGTAAAAATATTCATTTGAGGCGTTTAGCCGACGAGCACCTGTTTAGCTCGATTGCACTTACTTACTGTCTGCCTACGGGCTGTAACATGATTAACATATCCTAGGGTTGATCATGTATGACTAAACTCTTGCTAGTCCTAACATTTTGTAACGACTAGCTTCATGATCAGCTAAATATGTAATATTTTGGATGCCTTATTATTGTATATTTAATGATCATACATCTTGTAACATTTACTTACTTGCTTGTGATTGAGACACTAGGCTTGTTCATGACCTTAAGAGACTGTTGGCTTGTAGATAAACTCTCATGTATCTAGACAGCCGTGACCGTATAGCGAGATGGAATCCATTTCATATACGTAGCTGGCTATGTCTGCCCCCGCTCTCCAGTATTCTGGTTCTGGGACGTGACATAATTTAAGTGGTGGCCCATACAGGTCTTGTAAATCAAGATATATGAGGGTTTACCGAATAGATGTCTCAATCAGTATTCGTCCTTGATCTCTGCTCATATCTTCTGAATCCCTGAATTCTTGTCCTTATCATATGCTTGTATCGTTGATCTATCATGGTCCTTCCTTATTGTTCCCTATGTCATCTTCTTCAGCGGCATTGCTCCTGGACCTGCCCGATCAGCAAGGCGGAGCACCTCCCATGGACCAGCAGCAACCCGGAGATCAAGCCCAGCATTCGGGAGTAGCCTCCACAGTCGTGCCTTCTGAAGGAGAACCACCAGTCCAACCAGTTCAGCCTGCCGAGCCGGATGATGGCACCTTGGTAGGTCTTGTCAGGACCTTGATAGCTTCCCAAGATCGTCATGGAGATACCTTGTACTAAGCAGTGACGGATGCTTTGACCAGAGGAGGTCATCAGGGTAACAGCGCGGCCAACAGCTTCAAGCGCTTGAACCCTCCATTCTTCGACGGTAGTGAAGAAGCTATCGCCGCAGATGCATGGCTTCAGGACACAGAAGTGATTCTCGAAGCAGCCAGGACCCCAGAGAACGAGAAGGTAGCCGTGGTGCGCCTGCAGTTGTTAGATCTTGCCCACAGCTGGTGGGCAGCGCAGGCCGTTGGATTAGCATCACCCATTGCTTGGGCAGTATTCAGAGAGAGATTTCAGACCAAGTATTTCGATGCTGTAGCTCGGTACGACCTACAGACGAGGTTCACCAATCTGAAGCAGATGGGCAGGACGATCGACGGATATACGACCGAGTTTTCAAGACTCAGTCGGTTTGCTCCCACTTTGGTGGCAACCGAGTATGATCGAGCCCAGCAATTCCAGCAGGGACTTTACCTGGAGATCTTGTTGGCAGTTAAGCAGTTTGAGCATCAGACTTTTGATGCAGTTTTGAGAGCAGCTTGGAGGCATGAGTATACCTCCCAGAGGATTGTGGATAGGGTCGGAGGTTGGAAGAGATCCCACGGCCAGATGAATCAGTCTTCAACACCAGTCCCGGCAGCCAGGGCTTTGACTATTGGAGCTCCGAGGCGAGTAGCCTCAGTAACGTCGGTCCAGCATTCCATTCCGACGCACCCTCAGCAGTAGAAGCAGAAGCAATCTTCTGCAGTGGGATGTTCCTATTGTGGGAAGCCAGGCCATGTAGTGGCAGAATGTCGCAGGGCACAAAGATTGTGCCTGGCTTGTGGAGCACCAGACCATAGGGTTGGATCCTGCCCGAATAGAGGTGGTTCATCATCGTCCAACCTTTCTAGCTCTTCGGTGAGAGGACCAGCTCCGGTTCAGCAGCAGTAGTATCCATTGCCGAGGCCCTTGCCGCCTCAGTCCCAGATGTTCCAGCAGCAGAACCTCCGGCAGCATGCACAAGCCCAAGCCTTGAGTCAGAGCAGGCAGCGAGGATTTCAACAGAGGGGACCAGCACCCCGAGGGCACAGTCAGGCTATGGTGATGACCGCAGAGGAAGAATTGGCACCAGGAGAGGTAGTGGCAGGTACTATTCTTGTCAACTCCTTTCCAGCTTCAGCTTTATTTGATTTTGGTGCATTGCATTCTTTTATGTTTGTACGATTCACGACACGGATAGGATTGGAGCCCGAGTCATTATCAGTAAGGCTCAATATACTTACTGGTAACGGACTTGTGGGAGTAGATAGAGTGTTTTCTTCGTATCGGATCATAGTTAGCGGTAGAAAATTTCCCGCTAGATTGATAGAGTTCCCGATGGCCGATTATGATGTGGTCTTAGGGATGGATTGGTTGAGGAACCAGTATGCTAGGATAGACTGCCACATTGGCAGGGTTATTTTTAGTATTCCAGGTGAGCCGGAGTTTTCTTTCTTTCGAGGTGAGGTTGAGTCTTCTCCTCCAGTGTTGCGGATGGCAGTAGCAGCAGTTCAGTTGCCCAGGATAGTGGATGAGTTTCCAGATGTTTTTCCAGAAGAACTTTCAGATATGCCTCTGGAGCGGGAGATCGAGTTCACCATAGACTTGATTCCCGGGACAACCCCAGTGTCAGAGAGAGTCTACAGAATGGCGCCTTCAGAATTAGAGATCTTGTACAAGATGATTGAGGAACTCAGGACCAAGGGATTCATTCGTGCTAGTGGATCGCCTTGGGAAGCTCCGATGCTTTTTGTGAAAAAGAAGGATGGTACGTCCAGGTTATGTATTGATTATCGTACCTTGAACTCAGTGACAATCAAGAACAGATACCCTCTTCCGAGGATAGATGACTTGTTTGATCAACTCAAGGGGGCTTCAGTATTCTCGAAGATTGATTTGCGCTCAGGTTATCATCAGATCAGAGTCAGAGAGCAGGACATCCCGAAGACAGCTTTTAGATCGAGATATGGGCATTAGGAGTTCCTTGTTATGCCTTTTGGAGAAACCAATGCGCCGACAGTATTCATGGACCTCATGAATCGCATCTTCATGCCTTACTTGGATCAGATTGTGATTGTGTTCTTGGATGACATCCTGGTCTACAGCAAGAATGAGGCGGAGCATGAGCAACATCTCCGTGTGGTTCTTCAGATCCTCAGAGAGCACCAGTTATATGCCAAGTTCAGTAAATGCGAGTTCTGGCTCGATCGTATTTCGTACTTGGGTTATATCATCACTCGAGGAGGAGTAGAAATGGATCTCCAGAAGATTGTGGCTATTGAGTTATGGCCAGTGCCCAGCACAGTTACAGAGGTTCGTAGTTTTCTTGGATTGGCCGGCTACTACCGGCGGTTTGTTTCAGATTTTGCTCGAATTTCAGTGCCATTGACCCAGTTGACCCACAAGAATGCGCAGTTTGCTTGGACAGTAGAGTGTCAGAGTTCTTTTGAGCAGTTGAAGCGAGGCCTGATAACAGCTCCTATTCTTACGCTTCCAGATGGGACCGGAGGATTCTCAGTGTATTATGATGCTTCAGGCAGAGGCTTAGGATGTGTTCTGATGCAGCATAGAAAGGTAATAGCTTATGCGTCATGACAACTTCGTGATCATGAGAGGAATTACCCAACCCATGACTTGGAGCTGGCAGCGGTAGTGTTTGCACTTAAGTTATGGATGCACTATTTGTATGGAGATAGGGTGGAGATTTTCACCGACCACAAGAGCCTGAAGTATATTTTCACCCAGAAGGATCTTAACATGCGTCAGAGGAGGTGGCTGGAGCATCTTGTGGATTATGATGTCAACTTGCAGTATCATCCTGGGAAGGCCAATGTTGTAGCAGATGCATTGAGCAGGAGAGCTGGAGCTTATTTCCTAACAGCGCAACCAGAGCTGTTAGCAGATCTTCAGAAGATGGGTATTGAAGTGTTCCCCCTTCCAGTGTAGCATTGATGGCCAGCGTGCAAGTTCAGTCCACTATAGTCGAGAGGATCCGGATGGCGCAGTCGGCAGATTCCAAGCTTCAGCGACTCAGAGCAGAGTGTGAGGCGGGCCGACGACCCGAGTTATGCATTCATGAGGATGGTACACTTCAATATGGTAAGCGTCTTTATGTACCCAGTGGAGATATCTGGCAGGAGATTATGTCAGAAGCGCACAGTTCGCAGTATTCCATCCATTCCGGCAGTACAAAGATGTACCATGATATCCGACAGCATTTTTGGTGGAATGGCATGAAGCGGGAGATAGCTCGGTTTGTCTCTCGGTGTTTGGTTTGCCAACAAGTTAAGGCCGAACATCAGAGACCGGCTGGACTTCTTCAGTCTTTACCGATTCCAAAATGAAAGTGGGAGCATGTGACCATGGATTTTGTGACTGGATTACCTAGATCCCCAGCTGGTAGAGATGCTATCTGGGTTATAGTTGATCGGCTCACGAAAGTGGCTCACTTTCTTCCATTCAGAGTTGGTCAGTCGACGGCTCAGTTAGCAGAGATGTACCTCAGGCAGATTGTCAGATTGCACGGTGTACCAGTCAGTATCACCTCGGACCGAGATTCAAGATTTACGTCGCACTTTTGGAGTAGCTTGCAAGAGAGTTTGGGAACTCGTCTCCCGTTCAGTTCAGCATATCACCCGCAGACAGATGGCCAGTCGGAGCGCACGATCTAGGCTCTTGAAGACATGTTGCGGTCTTGCACACTTGACTTCGGTGGTTCATGGAAAGATCACTTGCACCTGGTAGAATTCTCGTATAACAACAGTTTCCAGGCCAGTATCCAGATGGCACTGTTTGAGGCACTATATGGTAGGAAGTGCAGATGCCCGCTAGCCTGAATATTGATATTTTATTAGATATTTTAAGCCTTTTGTTATGAACTTGAAAATCATGAATTCATTTGATGTGTTTGGAATTAACAATTGAGCATGACACGATGGTGACCCGTAGTGGTACACTCCTGACATGAAAACCTAACATGACCTGATAGTGGCCCGTCGTGGCACACTCCTGACAAGAACACTTGACATGATAAACCCGACATGATTATCTTGAACAGCTGTTGCGACGGCTACCTGATATGACATGACCTGTATAATTAATCCTGGACATCGTGGGTGATTTTGCTTGTACAAATAATCCAGTCCTGTCTTGCATCATGTCTAGGAGAGGATTCCTGAGTACCACGGTCAGTAGTACCTACTGAAATGGACTAAGGCTAATAACTAGATTAATACAGTAGTCATGAAGAGATCTCCTAGCTACAGGCAATCCCGTTACCTGGGCGCGCTTAGGATCTGTAGCCTGCCGTCGAGTAGGGCACATTTCCAGTACACTATCATGTGTTGCACCTTTCAAGCTACCTAAGGGTACATGCGTTTCCTGGATGGTGTACCCACCTAAATTCAACCCCTAATTTCGACCTGGGTAACCTGGATGGTCTGCAGGGCTTGTGGCTGTGGAGTAATCTCACTGCATCTTACTAGTAATTAGGTCGGTGATAACCCTAGTTAGTTAAAGTATCAAGCCGTAATTCTTGTTTGGCCGTGAAATGATTGGATGGAGTCTAACCAGTCTTGTCTTGCCCTGATCCTGTTCCAGATTATTGAATGACCAGAATGCCTGTATTTATTTTACCGATAAATGGTAAGATTTCCAAGTTCTGTTCAGACGAAGGGTTATAACCCCGGTCCTTGTTTGGTTTACGGGTTGTAACCTGGTTATCTGAATAGTTCCATGGTTATCTCGTCGTATATCATCCTGATGTATTTTCTTTATTTCCAGTTCTTACTTTTATTTATACTCTTGTGCTGATTACTGGTTTTAGTTCCTAAGTGAAGCTTCCTTTGTGGCACTTGCTCTTTCTGGGATCTGACCCAGCTGGTTTTGTGTGGCCAGATTTTGGAGCAGCTCCAGAGGATCTACCGACCTTCCAGCCAGATGGTGGCCATTAGACAAAACCCTGGCAACGAGTGGGTTATTTTTGGCTCTCCCACTCTATTGTAAAAATATTCTTTTGAGGCGTTTAGCCGACGAGCACCTGTTTAGCTCGATTGCACTTACTTACTGTCTGCCTACGGGCTGTAACATGATTAACAGATCCTAGGGTTGATCATGTATGACTAAACTCTTGCTAGTCCTAACATTTTGTAACGACTAGCTTCATGATCAGCTGAATATGTAATATTTGGGACGCCTTATTATTGTATATTTAATGATCATACATCTTGTAACATTTACTTACTTGCTTGTGATTAGGACACTAGGCTTGTTGATGACCTTAAAAGACTGTTGGCTTGTAGATAAACCCTCATGTATCTAGACAGCCGTGACCATATAGCGAGATGGAATCCATTTCATATACGTAGCTGGCTATGTCTGCCCCCCGCTCTCCAATATTCTGGTTCTGGGGCGTGACATAGTTTAAGTGGTGGCCCATGCAGGTCTTGTAAATCAAGATATGTGAGGGTTTACCGAATAGATGTCTCAATCAGTATTCGTCCTTGATCTCTGCTCATATCTTCTGAATCCCTGGATTCTTGTCCTGATCATATGCTTGTATCGTTGATCTGTCCTGGTCCTTCCTTATTGTTCCCTATGTCGTCTTCTTCAGCGGCATTGCTCCTGGACCTGCCGGTCAGCAAGGCGGAGCACCTTCCGTGGACCAGCAGCAACCCGGAGATCAAGCCCAGCATTCGGGAGTAGCCTCCAGAGTCGTGCCTTCTGAAGGAGAACCACCAGTCCAGCCAGTTCAGCCTGTCGAGCCGGATGATGGCACCTTGGTAGGTCTTGTCAGGACCTTGATAGCTTTTCAAGATCGTCGTGGAGATGCCTTGCACCAAGCAGTGACGGATGCTTTGACCAGAGGAGGTCATCAGGGTAACAGCGCGGCCAACAGCTTCAAGCGCTTGAACCCTCCATTCATCGACGGTAGTGAAGATGCTATCGCCGCAGATGCATGGCTTCAGGACACAGAAGTGATTCTCGAAGCAGCCAGGACCCCAGAGAACTAGAAGGTAGCCGTGGTGCACTTGCAGTTGTTATATCTTGCCCGCAGCTGGTGGGCAGCACAGGCCATTGGATTAGCAGCACCCATTGCTTGGACAGTATTCAGAGAGAGATTCCAGACCAAGTATTTCGATGCTGTAGCTCGGTATGACCTACAGACGAGGTTCACCAATCTGAAGCAGATGGGCAGGACGGTCGACGGATATACGGCCGAGTTTTCAAGACTCAGTCAGTTTGCTCCCACTTTGGTGGCAACCGAGTATGATCGAGCCCAACGATTCCAGCAGGGACTTCACCTGGAGATCTTATTGGCAGTTGAGCAGTTTGAGCATCAGACTTTTGATGCAGTTTTAAGGGCAGCTAGGAGGCATGAGTATACCTTCCAAAGGATTGTGGATAGGACCGGAGGTCGGAAGAGATCCCACGGCCAGATGAATCAGTCTTTAACACCAGCCCCGACAGCCAGGGCTTTGACTATTGGAGCTCCGAGGCGAGTGGCCTCAGTAACGTCGGTCCAGCATTCCATTCCGACGCACCCTCAGCAGTAGAAGCAGAAGCAATCTTCCGTAGTGGGATGTTCTCATTGTGGGAAGCCAGGCCATGTAGTGGCAGAATATCCCAGGGCACAGGGATTGTGCCTGGCTTGTGGAGCACCAGACCATAGGGTTGGATCCTTCCCGAATAGGGGTGGTTCATCATCGTCCAACCTTTCCAGCTCTTTGGTGAAAGGACCAGCTCCGGTTCAGCAGCAGCAGTATCCATTACCGAGGCCCTTGCCGTCTCAGTCCCAGATGTTCCAGCAGCAGAACCCCCGGCAGCATGCACAAGCCCAAGCCTTGAGTCAGAGCAGGCAGCGAGGATTTCAGCAGAGGGGACCAGCACCCCGAGGGTACGGTCAGGCTATGGTGATGACCGCAGAGAAAGAATTGGCACCAGGAGAGGTAATGGCAGGTACTATTCTCGTCAACTCCTTTCCAGCTTCAGCTTTATTTGATTTTGGTGCATCGCATTCTTTTATGTCTGTACGATTCGCGACACGGATAGGATTGGAGTCCGAGTCATTATCAGTAAGGCTCAATATACTTACTGGTAACAGACTTATAGGAGTAGATAGAGTGTTTTCCTCGTGTCGGATCGTAGTTAGCGGTAGAGAATTCCCTGCTAGATTGATAGAGTTCCCGATGGCCGATTATGATATGGTCTTAGGGATGGATGGTTGAGGAACCAGTATGCTAGGATAGACTGCCACATTGGCAGGATTGTTTTTAGTATTCCAGGTGAGCCGGAGTTTTCTTTCTCTCGAGGCGAGGTTGAGTCTTCTCCTCCAGTGTTGCGGATGGCAGTAGCAGCAGTTCAGTTGCCCAAGATAGTGGATGAGTTTCCAGATATTTTCCCAGAAGAACTTCCAGGTATGCCTCCGGAGCGGGAGATCGAATTCACCATAGACTTGATTCCCGGGACAGCCCCAGTGTTAGAGAGAGTCTACAGGATGGCGCCTTCAGAATTGGAGATCTTGTACAAGATAATTATAGAACTCAGGACCAAGGGATTCATTCGTGCTAGTGGATCGCCTTGGAAAGCCCCGATGCTTGTTATGAAAAAGAAGGATAGTACGTCCAGGTTATGTGTTGATTATCGTACCTTGAACTCAGTGACAATCAAGAATAGATACCCTCTTCCGAGGATAGATGACTTGTTTGATCAACTCAAGGGGTCTTCAGTATTCTCGAAGATTGATTTGCACTCAGGTTATCATCAGATCAGAGTCAGAGAGCAGGACATCCCGAAGACAGCTTTTAGATCGTGATATAGGCATTGGAAGTTCCTTGTTATGCCTTTTGGAGCAACCAATGTGCCGACAGTATTCATAGACCTCATGAATCGTATCTTCATGCCTTACTTGGATCAGTTTGTGATTGTGTTCTTGGATGACATCCTGGTCTACAGCAAGAATGAGGCGGAGCATGAGCAGCATCTCCGTGTGGTTCTTCAGATCCTCAGAGAGCACCAGTTATATGCCAAGTTCAGTAAATACGAGTTCTGGCTCGATCGTATTTCGTACTTGGGTCATATCATCACTCGAGGAGGAGTAGAAGTGGATCCCCAGAAGATTGTGGCTATTGAGTCATGGCCAGTGCCCAGCACAGTTACAGAGGTTCGTAGTTTTCTTGGATTAGCCGGCTACTACCAGCGGTTTGTTTCGGATTTTGCTCGAATTTCAGCGCCATTGACCCAGTTGACCCGTAAGGATGCGCAGTATGCTTGGACAGCAGAGTGTCAGAGTTCTTTTGAGCAGTTGAAGCGAGGCCTGATAACAGCTCCTATTCTTACGCTTCCAGATGGGACCGGAGGATTCTCAGTATATTGTGATGCTTCAGGCAGAGGCTTAGGATGTGTTCTGATGCAGCATGGGAAGGTAATAGCTTATACGTCACGACAACTTCTTGATCATGAGAGGAATTACCCAACCCATGACTTGGAGCTGGCAGCGGTAGTGTTTGCACTTAAGTTGTGGATGCACTATTTATATGGAGATAGGGTGGAGATTTTTACCGACCACAAGAGCCTGAAGTATATTTTCATCCAGAAGGATCTTAACATGCGTCAGAGGAGGTGGCTGGAGCTTCTTGTGGATTATGATGTCAACTTGCAGTATCATCCTGGGAAGGCCAATGTTGTAGCAGATGCATTGAGCAGGAGAGCCGGAGCTTATTTCCTAACAGCGCAACCAGAGCTGTTAGAAGATCTTCAGAAGATGGGTATTGAAGTGTTCTCCCTTCCAGTGTAGCATTGATGGCCAGCATGCAAGTTCAGTCCACTATAGTCGAGAGGATCCAGATGGCACAGTCGGTAAATTCTAAGCTTCAGCGACTCAGAGCAGAGTATGAGGCGGGCCGACGACCCGAGTTATGCATTCATGAGGATGGTACACTTCGACATGGTAAGCGTCTTTGTGTACCCAGCGGAGATATCCGGCAGGAGATCATGTCAGAAGCGCACAGTTCGCAGTATTCCATCCATCCCGGTAGTACGAAGATGTACCATGATATTCGACAGCATTTTTGGTGGAATGGCATGAAACGGGAGATAGCTCGGTTTGTCTCTCGGTGTTTGGTTTGCCAACAAGTTAAGGCCGAACATCAGAGACCGGCTGGACTTCTTCAGCCTTTACCGATTCCAGAATAGAAGTGGGAGCATGTGACCATGGATTTTGTGACTGGATTACCTAGATCCCCAGCTGGTAGAGATGCTATCTGTGTTATAGTTGATCGGCTCACGAAAGTGGCTCACTTTCTTCCATTCAGAGTTGGTCAGTCGACGGCTCAGTTAGCAGAGATGTACCTCAGGCAGATTCTCAGATTGTACGGTGTGCCAGTCAGTATCACCTCGGACCGAGATTCAAGATTTATGTTGCACTTTTGGCGTAGCTTGCAAGAGAGTTTGGGAACTCGTCTCCAGTTCAGTTCAGTATATCATCCGCAGACAGATGGCCAGTCGGAGCACACGATCCAGACTCTTAAAGACATGTTTCGGTCTTGCACACTTGACTTCGGTGGTTCATGGGAAGATCACTTACACCTGGTGGAATTCTCGTACAACAACAGTTTCCAGGCCAGTATCCAGATGGCACCGTTCGAGGCACTGTATGGTAGGAAGTACAGATCCCCGCTAGCCTGGGATGATGTTGGAGAAAGACAGATGCTCGGTCCAGAAATGATTGCCCAGACAGTTGAAGTGGTCAGGCGAGTCAGTGATCATCTTCGAGTTGCCCAAGATCTCCAGCGCCATTGGGCCGATTCCTATCGGCGTCCTCTCGAGTTTTCGATCGGCGATCATGTATTCCTGAGGATTTCGCCTAACCGTGGCGTCATTCGTTACGGCGTACGGGGCAAGCTTAGTCCTAGGTATATAGGACCGTTTGACATTCTGGAGCAAGTAGGAGATGTATCCTATCGTCTCGCTCTTTTACCGTCGCTAAGTGAGGTACATGACGTATTCCATGTATCCCAATTACGACGGTATATCCCGGACCCGAGCCACATCCTAGATCATTCAGAATTGGTTATTGGTACCAACCTTTCGTATAAGGAGAGGCCCTTGTCTATATTGGACCGGAGAGAGAAGATCCTCAAGAACAAGACTATCAAGTTAGTCCAAGTTGCTTGGGGTCATCACTCTTTAGGGGAGTCAACGTGGGAGCATGAGGATGATATCCGATCGCGATATCCTGACTTGTTTGACTCGTGAGGTATAATATCTTTCTTATGCCTCATGCCTTCAATTCCTTGCTTGAATGAGTGACTGTCTGCCTAGTTATAGCTTGCATGTGATTAATGTAGCTTGTCGTTGCTCCTCTAGCCTCTTAATTAAATTCCGAGGACGAAATTCTTTTAAGGTGGGTAGAGTTGTAATGCTTTTGTTCGTATTACGTATTCTTGGAATACGTGTATGTATTTTATTCTTGTATTGTATGATTTCCTGGCTTAGCATTTCCTTCTTGGCTCGGTCCGAGTTGGCTTGGTTCGGCCTGGCTTGGTTTTGCTTGGTTCATGATGAACCCAAGTGAACCCCCTACCTACCACCACTATTTGTATTTATTAACCCTCTTCATTCTCTCTCTTCATTTATCAGCTTCTTCTTCCCTATTTACTTCCTTCACCTACCAGAGAGAGGAGAGAGAGGTCTAGGCAAGTGCAACTTGCTTCATGGAGGAACTCTAATTTTTATTGCTCCATTTTCTTCTTTACTACATTCTAAAATACTTTAGAACTTAGCATTTTCACTTTCCATGGCTAGATTCTTGTAGATCTATATTTACATTATTTTTGGATTTCTTGAGTTTTGATCTACTTAATCTTGTTATTTCTAAGTTTTGATGGTTCCATGTTGTAGAGCATTTCATTCTGCCCCATTTTGACCTATGGAAGTTCGGATTTGGGCTCCGGATGATAGAGTTATGCAGCTTGGAAGCCATGGCTTATGGTGTACTTCTTCTCAGAAATTTGGAGAAGAAGCACAGTCCCGAGCCGCATGGTAGCACTTGACCGAAATATTCATACGGCAAGTCAGCTTCGAAATCGCATGCACTATCAACTGGACTTGAACGCATGACAAGTTCATGCGGCAAGTATTTAGTTCGGCCGCATGAGGCACTTGTACTTCTAGCCGCATGGGGCCCTTCTTCCCGAACCGCATATGCACCCTTGCTCCCAGCCGCATAGGCATTGCTCCCCGCTGCCGTATGGGACTTCGTCCATCCCGAGCCGCATGAACTCCAATCTCGCGAGCCGCATAGACCGCAGTCTCCCGCTGCCATATGAGGACTCGAGTCCTCTCATCCGCATGACTGATTGATCCCCGAGCCGCGTAGACCCTGATTCCCTTCAGCTGCATGAGACCCCTCCATTCCTGACCGCATAAGCTCATGCAGCCGCATGTGCCGCACGCCGGCACTACCTTGAGACCGACCTTTCTGAGCCGTATGAACTCGGATTTCGGGCCGCATGAACCCATATCTATTCAGCCGCATGGGCTGTTCTCTTCCAGCCGCATGTGATCATATGCCTTTTGTCATGAACTTGAAAATCATGAATTCATTTGATGTGTTTGGAATTGACAATTGAGCATGACACGATGGTGACCCGTAGTGGTGCACTCCTGACATGAAAACCTGACATGACCTGATAGTGGCCCGTCGTGGCGCACTCCTGACAAGAACACTTGACATGATAAACCCGACATGATTATCTTGAATAGCTGTTGCGACGGCTACCTAACATGACATGACCTGTATAATTAATCCTGGACACCGCGGGTGATTTTGTTTGTACAAATAATCCAGTCCTGTCTTGCATCATGTCTAGGAGGGGACTCCTGAGTACCACGGTCAGAAGTACCTACTGAAATGGACTAAGGCTAATAACTAGATTAATACAGTAGTCATGAAGAGATCTCCCAGCTACAGACAATCCTGTTACCTGGCGCGCTTGGAATCTGTAGCCTGCCGTCGAGTAGGGCACATTTCCAGCACACTGTCATGTGTTGCACCCTTCAAGCTACCTAAGGGTACATACATTTCCTGGACGGTGTACCCACCTGAATTCAACCCCTAATTTCGACCTGGGTAACCTGGATGGTCTGCAGGGCTTGTGGCTGTGGAGTAATCTCACTGCATCTTACTAGTAATTAGGCCTGTGATAACCCTAGTTAGTTAAAGTATCAAGCCGTAATTCTTGCTTGGCCATGAAATGATTGGATGGAGTCTAACCAGTCTAGTCTTGCCCTGATCCTGTTCCAGATTATTGAATGACCAGAATGCCTGTATTTATTTTACCGATAAATGGTGAGAATTCCAAGTTCTGTTCAGACGAAGGGTTACAACCCCGGTCCTTGTTTGGTTTACGGGTTGTAACCTGGTTATCTGAATAGTTCCATGGTTATCTCGTCGTATATCATCCTGATGTATTTTCTTTATTTCAAGTTCTTACTTTTATTTATACTCTTGTGCTGATTGCTGGTTTTAGTTCCTAAGTGAAGCTTCCTTTGTGGCACTTGCTCTTTCTGGGATCTGACCCAGCTGGTTTTGTGTGGCCAGATTTTAGAGCAGCTCCAGAGGATCTACCGACCTTCCAGCCAGATGGTGGCCACTAGACGGAACCCTGGCAACGAGTGGATTATTTTTGGCTCTCCCACTCTATTGTAAAAATATTCTTTTGAGGCGTTTAGCCGACGAGCACCTGTTTAGCTCGATTGCACTTACTTACTGTCTGCCTATGGGCTGTAACATGATTAACAGATCCTAGGGTTGATCATGTATGACTAAACTCTTGCTAGTCCTAACATTTTGTAACGACTAGCTTCATGATCAGCTGAATATGTAATATTTGGGACGCCTTATTATTGTATATTTAATGATCATACATCTTGTAACATTTACTTACTTGCTTGTGATTGAGACACTAGGCTTGTTCATGACCTTAAGAGACTGTTGGCTTGTAGATAAACCCTCATGTATCTAGACAGCCGTGACCATATAGCAAGATGGAATCCATTTTATGTACGTAGCTGGCTATGTCTGCCCCCGCACTCCAGTATTCTGGTTCTGGGGCATGACACTACTTGCCTAAGTGCGGTGTTATACCACTGTGACATGGCCCGAGGCCGAGGCTTTACCCTTTTAAGGTACCTCCTGGTGGTGTCACCCTACATTAGCATGGAGGACTACGCTCCTTTGTAGTATTGTGCTACCCGTGCTTCCTGTAAAGCACGTCGGATATTCAAAATGTCCAAGAACTCATTAAAAGCCATCCTTCCACAAGACTTGTTATGCACAAAGAACAATTAGTAGACAACATGTAACTCCCCTTCTGGATTTTCAAAACTATTATTGATATTTGTGTACAAAATAAAATTCTTAATTCCGAAATCTTCCCCAAAATCTCTAACCCTAATTTTGCCAGGCCTCCTTAAGATATATTTAAATTGATGACATAGTTTTTATTATATTTTGAATGTTGAAATTATTTGCTAATATTTAAATACGTGACTTAAAATTATTTTGATGCTCGCCTAATTAATGTAGATCTATGTGATTTAAAATTTCGTGATATTTTAATATCGATTTAATTAAGTAATGGATTATGATTTAGAATAGTTTTGATTAAAGATTTATTTGATTTAAATAATAAAGGGGGCTTTATCTACCAGGAGCCTTACACCTTTTCTAGTAGGAAGGTATATTTTAAAAAGGGTTTTGCTAATACCAATTATATTGGTAGGATTACTTCGATAATACTAGAAATATTGTTAGCAAAACCCATTGCTAGATTAAGATTTTCATGCATCAAATTTAAATTGGTGGATATTATTGAATATTACATTTTATATATTATTCATATTAAGATTTGATTTATCTAGTTCCGATCTAGAATTATAAAATGCTATTCTTAAAATTATCGATAATATTGATTTGAATTTATGTATTTAAACTATTAATCATTGATAGATTATGATAAGATCAATTTTGTTTTATTGGAATTTACAAGATTTAAACTTTGGATAAATATTAAATGATAGCAGTAATCAGTTGTTTGAAATTGGGTTTCAATATATACGATTTAAATACTGTTAAAGAATATCGAGTATATAATTTAAATATTATTTAGTTAATTTTTGGGTAGATCAAGTGTTAGTTTAGATGCTTATTGTATTTGAAACAAAGGGAAGGATTATCCAATCAAACTCCTTGTTCTTATCAAAACTTGGAGACTAACCTCCTATTTAAGGAGAGCTCCTCATATCTTTTCTCTCATCTTCCCAGAAATCCACATACAACCACACGCATCATCTCCGCCATCCCCTCTCCTCTGTCAGTAAGCCAACACCACCCCGACCGTCATTCACCATCACCACCCCGACCGTCATTCACCATCACCACCTCTGACCCCCTCATCCAAACACCCGAGATCGTCTCCACTACCATATCCCGTGTCCCACATCGCAACAGCACGACCAATTCTGTGTCATTGTGTCTGTGTACATCAGATCGATTCCATCCAATACATCTCACAGAATACATATCCCATGTCCGCTAACCACGGACACATTCCAAAACCACTATAGAAGTTGTGTCCATCACTGTGTCCAACAACAACTGGATGCACAAAAGAAAACAATAGCTAAAAACCTAACCCGGGAGCCGCGATAACCTGGTCGTGTTCACGCCGCAGCCCGCATAGGAAGAGCCAGAGGTGCTTCACCCGCCGTCGACTACGTAACCCTGACGGAGCCCTTATGCCGTGCAGAGCACGCCGACACCTCGACGGTGCCGAACCACCGGCCACCCCTCGATCTCCGACGAGCCCGTTGCGCCTCGCCCTCCGTCTCCATCCGCGTACCTCTCCGCCCCGACCTCGTCGAGGATGCGCCCCTCCATCGGAGCACCGCCAGTTCTCCGAAACAAGGTGGAGCTGCCGACCCCCCGTCT
>JANAVB010010800.1:1437871-1442871 GCA_029216955.1 Iris pallida
ATAAAAGTAATATGGAGGATCATAATAACGATATCATCAAATATATATATATAATATATACTATATATATATAATATATAGATATATATATATATATATATATATTTTTTTTTTTTTTTTTCTATATATATCTATATATATATATACTTGAACTCCGAAGATGCATCGTCAATCACCATCTATCTGTGAAGTGAACTCAGAATAACCTAGAGAGATCACCAGGTCCTCAGGGGACTAAAAGATACATATAATATGCAAAATATAACAATATAAAATATGCAGAGAATATAAGAAATAGTCGTGAATGAATCATCTGAACAAGAAAAACTAGACACTAGCATGCCATACTAGAAGTATGGTACTATACGTGACTACAACTAAATCGGGGTAACCGTAGCCAGATGGGAGCTCACAGTCCTATAGTTAGTAGGCCGATGGGGACACCCTAACTATAGTAAGGCTCATTCGCACTCGATGGGAGCTCACGAACGAAGTTGTCGGTATAGTCAATATTATAAAGCTCAGGTCAACTCAAACCATATAAGTATTAATTGAGTGAAGGTCAAGTCCAAGTGATAAAATCAAGTCAACGTACTAGAATACGAATAATCTATACAAGTATAATGAAGCATAGATCCAATAGTTGATATGAAAAAGAAAACATGTAGCTTATAAGAAAATATAGAGACATAAGTTGCATGTGCAAGAATGATGTGATAATATAAGAAAGAAATAAACATGAATAAGAATGATTGAAAATAAACATGCTAATTCGTACAAGTTGGCAATGTATACTTGCTTGATGATAGGCGTGTAGAACTAACAAAATCCAATCACTCAGTGAGCCACAAAAGTCAAACTCTCGCAAACAACTCCGGTTGCTGAAACAACATCACCAACGTTCTCGACATAAGAAAATTATCTAAGTTGACTACCCATAAGTCCAATTCTGGACAGAGAAACAAAACGATAATTTTGGGCCAAAACAGTATCCACTATTGGACATGTTTTGTACAAAAATTCGTGTCAGAACCTATGGTCTCTAAAGTCAATAATTATATACCTACGTCCATTTTTTTACAGAACTCAATGTTATGTCCATAGTTGGATTCTGAATAAGCCATGCACAAAATCATCAGGATCGTAGGCCCGCCAAAATAGTGTTCCGGTCAACCTTTTCAGAAATGACCAAATTGGCTCACAGGACCAGGAAATGAAATGAGTTAGTGGATCAAGTTTATCGCGAGGTAAAAATATGTACAAAGTAATTAGGATTTTTGGAAAGTGGCCGATACGGTGTACCACGACCGAAACACCTCGATTATCATGCACACGCAACCAATCTGAGTTTCGTCAACGCCCACACGTCCGCAACATCCGTACGAACCTTTCGATGCCTTCGGGTTGCGACCAAATCTCCCGGTTTGACGGAAAGCATGCCATATAGGAGATTTTCCTAAAATTTTTAATTTCTAAAACTGTTTTTTACAATCTTTACAATCACTTTCTTTCCATACAATGAACAAAACTTTAATTTACAAGAAAGGTTTGGAAGGGATATAAGTGGTCTAAAATGTTCGTTTAAAAAGTTTCCACAAAAAACTACTGGATTGACAGAAAATAGTCCACAAACTGGGGTACCTGGATCGAACGCATGTCCTGTTTTGCGGTAGTTTTTCTTCAACTTTGTTTGGACCGATGGGATCGCTACGTTGACGCCTAATTACTAGGGCTTGTAGAGGGTTTGTTGTTAGTGTGTACGAAGAAATGGATCAAAAAATGATACGAAGATGAAGGAGATATCATACTCGAAGTTGGTGATTACAGCGTGAGGCTGATGCACGCTGCGCGATTCTCCGACAATCGTCTGCTTTTTGCATCGGTGTAGGCTTGTGTCAAACTTACTTCTTCTAATTAGGGGTATTTTAGTCATTGTGCTTATTTTGAATTTATTTAAAATGTTAATTAAATTGATTGTTGTGTGGTTTGGATTGGTATTTTGATAGGACCAAGATAGTATAACCTTAGTCAACCTTGTTAGAAGCCTAATAATGTAATTAGATTATTATTGGCTTTTTAGATTTAATTTAGAATATTACCTATTTTTTTTAAGAATTATTTAATAATTTTAAGTTATTTTTTATAAGCCTTTAAGCCTTTTGTCATTGGGCCTTTTAGCAACTTAGAGTGCTTGGTCCATGACTAAACCTAACCCTAATACCCCCATGCATGGCCGGTCAAGCACAGCAGCCCCCTCTCATTGTGTAGAAATCACATAGCCTCCACAAGATCAACCCTAGTTTATCCTTTTCTCCAAAAACCTAACTTTCTCATCCGGCATCCGATTCGTGCCAAACAAATTGCGTTACGATGGTAGGGAGAGAATAACTTGCTGGAGCATTCTAGCAAGGATTTGGAGACATTTCTTGGGAGAAACTGGTCGTCAAAGCGCTCGAGGATTAACTTTCATTGATTCCAACTCTCAATAGGAAACATCGTTCTACCATTGTTCCTTCTGAAATTTCTGCATTTTAGCATCAAAATAGGTACCCCAGACCTGTGCATAAAGTTTGGTAGGTTTGTGATTTCGTTTGATAGCCGTATCGGACACGTATCAACCCTATGAAACACGTGTTCGACAAAATGCCATATAGAACTGAAAAGTTTTGATTCTGTTTTCACAAATTCCTTACTAATAATATTTGTAACAACTTTCGTAAAGACGGATCTGAAATTGACATGATTTTAGTATCCATATCGGACACGGACACGTGGCACGAGGCCCGTGTACGCCCCGTGCACGCCCTGCTGTCAGAACGTCATAACTCGATGCACAGGACTCCATTTCATATGAAATTTTAAGATCACGTGGGGGAAACCTCTGGCCACATGCCCGTAAAATTTACGTCCTTTCGTGAAGCGTGCACGGAGAAATCTGGCCTGAGCTGACACGCCTTCGTACGCGAATACGACGTATTGAGGACCCGTTCCAGGAGCACAAGCATGATGTCCTATACCTAGACTACCCAGGGACTCGATCCCGAGTCGCGATGTGGCTCGAATCACGAGCCACGAGGCCCGACACGTGCCCACACAGGCACGCACGCACGCGCGCGCGTACCGGCCGCACGGGGTTTTTGTGTGTCGCTGCGTCACGTAGATGCGACTTGGTGTCGTGTCAGCATGTCCAAGACATACCCCGGGACCCTACCTAGCTATGTGCACGTGCATGAGGCTTCTCGCGTTTCATGCGACGTCCAATCGGGCGAAACGTACGTGCATAACACGCGAGTTTGGTTTTTCGATACGCGCTCCGTGGACACGATACGGACATGGGTTCGACCCCGTGAGTACCCGATCACATCACACACATAGACACCTTCATGTTTGCTAAGTTTCGTGAGTTCTAGTTGTGTATATTGCATTTTGGGCATTGAGTTGGATTTCGGGTTTCGACTTATATATATATATATATATATGTATATATATATATATATATATATATATATATATATATATATATATATAAACAATGGCTAAATCCTTCATTGAAACAGTAAGTAGAGGTTGGAACAAGGATATAGCCCAAGTTCCTACAAGATTAGGGGGGACCCTTAACAAAGATCCTAGCTAAAAATGACATTAACCAGCAAAGATTTTTTTTATGGCATTCTGGAGATTCAAAATTTGAAAATTCAAATTTTGAAAGTCAAAAGAGCCATGGTGTGGGCGTTGGGCCCTGGGGGTGGTGGCGTGTGCGCTGCCCGAGGGGGGCGCTAGTCCCGAGCCAGGAACCAGGCGGGTCCGGTGAAGTAGGCTGGAAAGGGGGCCAGGAGTGGAGGCGCTGGCGGAGAAAGCCAGCCCGGAGGGGAGAAAAGACCGAGCTCCGGCTCACGGCGGAGGAGCGCCGACGGAGGAACAAGAAAGGGGGGCCTGGGGGAGGGGGACGCCGGCGGAGCCGCCTGAGCAAGGATCGAGCATGGGGGCTCTGGCGGAGGAACGGATTCCCGACCCGGAGAGGGTAGGGGTGGGCGAAGCGCGTCTGCCATCAAGGAAGGGAGGAGCTCGGAAAGGGTGGAAGGCATAGCCCCGGCTGCGGCCAGGCGGCACAGCAAAATGGGGACGGCTACCAGCCGGGCGGGGTAGGGCCCTCCGACCTGAGACGGAGAAAGCGTCGGACGGGGGTGGGAATGCTGGGAGGGAGAGTAGAAGAGGCCACCGACGACAAGGCCGGCGAGGACGCCGGCGCCGGAGGGGGAAGCGAAGAAGGGGGGCCAGTCGTTGGTCGTCGGGGGCTCGGCCGGGAGGCCGAGGGAGGAAAAAGCCGATTTGGGCCACTGCAGGGAGGAGCAGGAGGCCACAGCCGAGGGGTTGGACGTCGCAGCAGGCGGCGACGGCAGGAACATGAACCTACGACCCGTCGGGGCCGAGGTAGGGGGAGCCGAGGCCACCCAAGCCCTGGAGGGGGGTTCGACTCCCGATGGGGGAGGAAACGACGACAGCGGGGGAAAGATGGGGGCACCGGGAGGGGAAGAGACCGGGCAAGGCTGGAAGGGAAGGGCCAGAGAGGGAGGGCTGGGCTGCGGGGGACCGGACGGAGCGACCGGCGGCGGAGGAGAGGCTGACCAGGATGGGGCGGTCGCAACCGCTGGAGGGGACGGCGCGGCGAGGCAGACTGCCGAGGCGCCGAAGAAGTGGAAGGCGCGCCTGGGTTTGCTGCCGACCCCGGAGGTGGAGCCTTCCTGCGTCGAGCACGGCTGCGCCGAAGACGTCGTCGAGGGGACGGGGGGTGAAGGAAAGCCCCACCATGGGAAGAGGACGGCGAGGGAGGGGCCTCCCCATGGTGAGAGCACGCCGTCAAGGCGGAAGCCCCCTACGGGGAAGGTGGCCAGGATGCGGGGGCCGGGCCAAGGAGGCCGGCCGGCCACGCGACCAACCGGCCGCGAGCTGCGCTCCGCTCCCCAGGACCCTCGAGCCATCATATATCAATATATATATAT
>JANAVB010010800.1:1445371-1525371 GCA_029216955.1 Iris pallida
GGACTAGCTATCCATGTGACACACTACTTTCATGTATAATATATAACCTAGACAGATCCTTGTGACTGATTAGGACATGAGGATATTTATTTGGTTTATGATCTACACCATTTTTCATGTACACTCCAAACTAGATTTAAGTCGTGTATAACCTAAGTCTGTTATATAACCAAACATGTGCTCTAAATCACGTGGTTAGTTAGTTTTTTTCTATATCATGTATTCTATTTTTACTATATCATGTTCTTCTTTTACAGTCTTTCTACTTTTTCTTTACAGCAGTTCATATATATTATTCTATAGCTTGTTTCATATTTTCTTTCATGTTATGATCTGTGATGAAGATTTGTATCGCCTATCCTGACAAGACCATTTAAAATTACAGATGATGAGGATTGATGCGATACTTACTATGGAGCAGGCATAGTTGACACAATGACCTGGACCCTCAGCAGGATCCATGGAGTCGCTGAGGACTTGCCATTAGCTTAGTCTAGATTTCTTATCATCTAGTTCTTGAGATATTTGTGATTGTTGAGATATTATTCAAGGATTTTGTACCGAGACTTATTATTTATATTTGTGACTCTCTCTCTCTCTCTGTTTTGAGGTTATCTTATCATCATTTTCATCTTAGTTTTGTGATTGAGATTACTTATTATGTTGTTTTCCATTCTGAGCATATTCTAGATTGTGTTAGATGTTGGACCTACGCCAGCATTCTACCGTCGACACTGTGGCATAGGTTGGACGTACCCACTTCTCGTGTCCTTACACTGGGTGCGGGTCGTGACACATTTTTTAGTGGTGGCCTATGCAGGTCCAAATTTGCATTAGCGCAATGTCGTGGTAGTACAATGACTTAGTTGTACTACTATGAGCTCTCTATAGTATAGGAAGTAAAGTGTTAGAACGAGATACTCAATCACTGTTAGAATTTCTTGAGAGATTCCTGGGACGATCCTTGAGAATCTTATTTTAACTTCGATTTAAAATATTTTTCCTTGATTTGATTCACCCATTACTCATTTGATTCACCCATTACTCCTGTTATTGAATTGATTTTGATGGATTCATTCTTAAATTTTGAATCTTGATGATTAGTGTTGTAACTTTGAGTTTGTATTTAAATATATATATTTATCTTTATTTTAGTTTGTGGAATTTAGGTAAACCTGATAACATACTTGATAAGGATGGTGAGAAAGGTAAATGTCTACTTCATTTATGGAGTTAGAATTATCGCAGTCATACTGGCTTGCATGACAAGGACGTAGAGCCTGATTTAGATATACTTATATCCTTGTTATGGAATTAGATTTTCTTACAGCCATACCGTTGGCATGGTAAGAATTCTAAATACATGATTATAGGTGTATCCTTAGTTACGACTCTATTATTTATTACAGCTATACTTACTGGCGTGGCAAAATTCTCGCAACCTGATTTCAGGAAGACGTGTATGGTTATCAATTATATCTTAAAATTGTTCATTCCTTTTGAACGATGAGCAGAACAGATTTTATCATTATTTTATTCTTGCCATTATTTCTTCTATTACCATCTTTTGCCTTATCTTAGTTAACCATGTCCCCATTACATCAATCACCTATCTTGTATCTAATTCTGTCATCTATACTCTGAAACCTTGAATTTCCATACCTTTTTACCTTGGAAAGATCGAGGAAGTAACGTAAATCATCTAGCTCAAAAAGGACGTAATTTGTTAAGATATGGTAATCCTTGGTAGGAATCTAAATGTTGGACCTTGATATAGAATTTTGAGATAAAGATGTGGTAAAGATTGGAAATGAAATCAAGATATCAATATTATCAATTTTTTAGAAATAAATAATTCATAGATGTATTTCCTAACTAATGAGTATATTCGAGGTCAACTTAGTTTTAAGAACTTGAATAAATTTTGGTTATTGATTCTTGAGATGTTTCACTTTAAGGCTATGATGTTAAATTTAGGGAGTTAGTAATGGAGAAGAGATTTTAACTGTATTCGATGGCAATACGAAATTGAATAAGATATTGCAAGAAAATGGTTAAGAACAGAAAGAACACAAAGATTTTTGAGTTATAGAAAATATAGAGATTTTTGAGAAAATTTTAAATTTAAGGAGAATAATATTTGAGGGTGTACATTGAAGGAGATATGAATTAATAATGGAGAATAAGTTTTGTAAGGCCTAGTGGATTAGATTGAATAAACGAGGAGAGTAATTTGAACAAGTTCAAGGATTTCATAAAACTTGATTTAGAGGTTTCGGATCTAATTTAAGACAAGGTGGAAGAATTTGGATTTAAAAGATGATTAAGTGGTTAGTATTGAGTGCTAATAAATAAAAGGGTATGCTTCATGAGTAATGTTTTGGAATTTAGGAATTGAGCCTACGATGATCATGACAAGGTTCAATCTTCATAACGAAAGGGTATAAATTCTTGGTGGTATTTATATAAAGGTTGATTTTTATATTTGGACTTATGAGATAAAGATGTGATTGTCAAATAATGATTAAATAAGCTTGATGGTATCGGAGAGAGATGATTAACTTGACTTCCCTATGTAACCTTGTATTTTGTTTTCCCTATCAAAAGGAGGAAATTAACTTATTCTATATCCTCGAATTATTATTATTTTTTTGTCCATTTCTTGAGGCCGCTAGCTTGGGACCGTGGCCTCCCCACGACCACCCAGCCATCCCATGCCCACGGAGGGGCTTGAACTTGGGACCTACCCCCAAGTGAGCCCTCCTCCCTAACCATTTGGGCTAGGGATCTTGGACATATCCTCGAATTAGCCTTTAAAAGTTTTAAATATCATTGAATCCTAACTCCCTTGATCACGACCAATCGACTTTGGTCACCTTTCCTTATCATATTAATATTCTGGGTCGTACTCAATTGAATTAAATATAATTGTGACTTGGATCTCCATCCTTGGATGCTCGTGCTCAGACTTCGATGACCTTGTTCCCCATCTTACCCAAATCTTGATTTATCCAGAGATTGATCAACTTAGATCATGTCGAGACTAAATGTTCTTTTATATATATCGTGATTGGATTTCAATGCTATTGACAGTCGTGCTTTAAACTTTCGATTTTGATTATCTTTAGAATAGTAATACTTTATAATTAATTCCTAGTTGTTTTTTGATAATTACCAATTTTCATATAGGATGATAGATTGCCTTACAACCCGGTGATTTATTATTTTTCTATCTTTTCTAGTATGGCACCCATGACCAGAGTCTGTCCCCAGTGCACAGCTGCAGTTCACCCGAAGACTGAGGGCCTCCCTTTGCCTCCTGGAGTGGTACCCTATGCCATTCCTGATGGAGCTCAGATTTACAGACTTTTTTAGGATGTGTTGCAGGTACAGAGACTTCAGGCTGAGCTTAAGAGAGCATAGCCTTAGTATCCAACTATTATGGGACTTTATGCATTTAAGATGAGAGCCTAGTCCCAAGAGAGCGAGGAGCAGTATATACCCAGAGCCTCAGGAGTACCCCGGCTTCCAGCCTAGACCAGCCTATCTAGTTCAGATTCCTGTCCAGCAGAGGCAAGTTGAGCGAGTGCCTACCTGTGCCTTTTGTAAGAAGCCTGGGCACGTATGGAAGGACTGTAGGAAGAGACTAGGATTGTGCCTATTATGTTGGTCAGCAGGACACCGGATGTTACATTTTCCTACTGCACCTGTCCCTAGTCGAGGCCTATCTCCAGGAGAGAGTTCCAGTTACCATACCTTGTAGAGGTTAGTTCTTGACCTATACCTCTTCCTATCTTGATGTTTACTGTACCCTACCATATTATTTGTATGTTTTGATACCTTATAACTACTTTCGATTTAGTATGAATATAATGGCTAGATGATGAGACCTCAGACTGATATTACCTGCCATAACCCTATGATATCTTTCCAACTGCATGATCTAGATAAGTTTTCTTAAGACTTTGATTGTTGGGGTTTTGACCTAGAAGGAGTACAACCACTTTACTTTCGAGGACGAAATTATTTTAAGGAGGGTTTGTCACACTTACTTTCGATCTAGTATGACTATAATGGCCGAGTTTTCTTAAGACTATGATTATTGAGGGTTTGACCCATAAGTTTTCTTAAGACTATGATTGTTTGGGGTTTGTCACACTTATTTCTTCTAATTAGAGTTATTTTAGTCATTGTGTATTATTTTAAATTTATTTATAATGTTAATTAAATTGATTGTTGTGTGGTTTGGATTGGTGTTTTGATAGGACCAAGATGGTATAACCTTAGCCAACCTTGTTTAGAAGCCTAAAAATGTAATAAGATTTATTATTGGTTTTTAGATTTAATTTAGAATTATTATCTATTTTTTTAAGAATTATTTAATGATTTTAAGTTATTTTTTTATAAGCCTTTAAAGCCTTTTGTCATTGGGCCTTTTAGCAACTTAAGAGTGCTTGGCCCATGACTAAACCCTAACCCTAATACCCCATGCATGGCCGGCCAAGCACAGCAGCCCTCCCTCATTGTATAAAAATCACATAGCCTCCACAAGATCAACCCTAGTTTCTCATTTCCTCAAAAAAACCCTAACTTTCTCATCCGGCATTCGATTCATGCCAAAAGAATTGCATTGCGATAGTGGGGAGGAGAAGAACTTGCTTGAGCATTGCTAGCAAAGATTTGGAGATGTTTGCTCGAGAGAAACTGGTCGTCAAAGCGCTCGAGGATTCACTTACATTGAGATTCCAACTCTCAATAGGTAAACCTCGTTCTACCATTGTTCCTTCTAAAATTTCTGTATTTTAGCATCCATATAGGTACCGCAGACCTGTACATAAAGTTTGGTAGGTTTGTGTTTTCGTTTGATAGCCGTATCGGACACGTGTTGGTCCTGTGGAACACGTGTTTGACGAAATGCCACTTAGAACTGAAAAGTGTTATTTTTTGATTCTGTTTTCATAAATTCCTTGCTAATATTATTTGTAACAACTTTTGTGAAGATAGATCTAAAATTGACACGATTTCAGTGTCCGAATCGGACACGGACACGCGTGCACGAGGCCCGAGCACGGCCCCGTGCATGCCCTGCTGTCCGAGCATCATAACTCGACACACATGATTCCGTTTCGTGTGAAATTTTATGAGCATGTGGGGGGCAACCTCTGCCCACACACGTAAAATTTCATGTCATTTCGTGAAGCGTGCACGGAGAAATCTCGCGTGCACTGTTCAGCACGCAGTGTGCACGCGGCTGAAAAGTGCCACTGACACGGCCTTTGTACGCGAATACGATGCGTCGAGGACTCGTTCCAGAAGCACGAGCATGAAGCCCTATAACTAGACTACCCAGGGACTCGATCCTGAGTCGCGACATGGCTCGAATCACGAGCCATGAGGCCCAAAATGCGACCACGGGCACGCACACATGCACGCGCGCGCACAGGCCGCACGGAGGGAGGGAGGAGGGGGTTCGCGTGTCGCTGTGTTTCGTAGACGCAACATGGTGTCGTGTCAGCGTATCCTAGACCTACCCCGTGACCCTACCTAGCTATGTGCACGAGCAAGAGGCTTCTCGCATTGCGTGCGACGTCCAATCGGGCGAAACGTACGTGCACAACACGCAAGTTTGGTTTTCCGATACGCACTCTGTGGACACGATACAGACACGGGTTCGACCCCATGAGTACCCGAGCACGTCACATACATAGACACCTTCGTGTTTGTCAAGTTTCGTGAGTTCTAGTTGTGTAGATTGCATTTTGGACATTGAGTTGGATTTCGGGTTTCGACTTATATATATATTTGAGTTGTTTTGTTATATTTCAAATTTGTGAGATTTAATTCATATTTTTTGAGTTAATATAAAGTTACTAAGATTCTGGACTTGTGGGTTTTAGTCCCTAATTTTACTTTCAAATATTTCTATCATATATATATATATATATATATATATATATATATATATATATATATATGAATTAATCCATATACATATATACATATATATTATATATGTATATATGTATATATATAAAAATATATATATATATATATATATATATATATATATATATATATATATATATACATATATACATATATATTATATATGTATATATATATATATATATATATATATATATATATATATATATATATATATATATATATATATATATATATATATATATATATATGTTTTGTTGAGTATTGTCGAGATATTTTGTTCTCAGATCTGAGTTTTCAATTCCCCTTCGTAAATATATATATATATATATATATATATATATATATATATATATATATATATATATATATATATATGTTTTGTTGAGTATTGTCGAGATATTTTGTTCTCAGATCTGAGTTTTCAATTCTCCTTCGTAAAACCAACATTCTTTCTCCCCTATACATATATGTGTATATATTAGTATATGTCTATATATATATATATAAAGTTTCCTTTTAAATAGACTTGTGTATATATGTATATATAATGTATATTCATAAAAAAAATAAAAAAAATAATATATAATGTATATTCATATAGCTGTATATATAACTAATTTGTCTCTGTTTGAACCCCAGTAGTAGCCCTTATCGACACACACCCAACCTCTTCTTCATAAGCTTAAGTATATGTGTATATATATATATATATATATATATATATATATATATATATATATATATATATATATATATATACACACACACACACACACACACATATATATAGATATATGGATGCATTACCTAGAATGAATGAATACATATATATATGTAATTGTTTGCTTGTGAATGTAACCTAGAGAGTATTGAGTCAATTTAGGATTGACCCAATGAGCCTAGAATGGCCGAGTTGACCGACAAGTTGACCAAGTTAACAAAAGTCAACTTTGGGTCAAACTTGATCCAAATCGACTCAAACGAACTTAGAATTACTTGAAAACTTGTGCCTGACCTAAAATTTAGTAAATAGACTAGTTGACTTATTATTGATCAGGTTTGACCAGAGTTGACCAGGTTTTATCAGAGTGAACTAGGTTTGACCAGAGTTGACAAAGGGTTGACTTTGATCTAGAAGGACCTAGAATCATGTAGAATTGCATTGTAGGCATTCGTTATGATATTTTAGACCTTGTTGTGACTTGTGTTTTTTTAAATAGGATTAAATCACTCCAGTTCAGTTACACTTCCTCATGAGCAGCTTGGATTGCCAGGCGAGTACTTTCTCTGACCGTTTTATTCTTGCTTGGACATATTTACTTGTTATAGAATAGTTTACTTGTTGCTGTCATGATGTTATCACGTATTAGTACTATATGAATCTCTTCATGCAATGTTATCCCCTCGAATTCATCGGGTATATTGTGCTCATGTACTTTATCATGTGCATCGTCTACTATTTTTATTCATATTTATTCATGTATACTCATGTGACATTCATGTACACTCATGATCATGTGAGCCTTCATGTATAACCCAGTATTCATGTGGACTAGCTATCCATGTAACACACTACTTTCATGTGCAATAACATAACCTGGTCAGATCCTTGTGTACTGATTGGGGCATGGGGAGTATTTATTTGGTTATGTGATCTACACTATTTTTATGTACATTTCTAAACTAGATTTAAGTCATGTATAACCTAAGCCTGTTTACATAACTAAACATGTGCTCTAAATCACGTAGTTAGTTCAGTTTATTTATCTATATCATGTATATCTATTTCCACTATATCATGTTCTTCTTTTTACAGTCTCTCTACTATTTCTTTACTGCAGTTCATGCATATTATTCTATAGCTTGTTTCATATTTCCTTTCATGTTATGATCTGTGTGAGAGATATGTATTCGTTCCTGTCATGACTGGACTTGTTGAAAATATTACAGATGATGAGGATTGCTGCGATACGTACTATGGAGCAGGCCTAGTTGACACAGGTGACCTTGACCCTCAGCAGGATCCAGTAGTCGCTGAGGACTTGCTATTAGCTTAGTCTAGATTTTTTTATTATCTAGTTCATGAGGCAATTGTGATTGTATTGAGATATTATTTAAGGAGTTTTATACCGAGACTTATTAATTATATTTTTGACTCTCTCTCTCTTTCTGTGTTGAGATTATATTATCATCGTTTCCATCTTAGTTTGTGATTGAGATTACTTATTATGTTGTTCTCCATTCGAAGCATATTCTAGATTGCGTTAGATATTGGACCTAGGATAGCGTTCTACCGTCGACACTGCGGCGTAGCTGGGCGTACCCACTTCTCAAGCCCTTACACTGGTGCGGGTCGTGACAGCTTGCCAGGAGGTGCACAGGGAGGTTGGCGAGGTCGGGGAAGGATTTGTCTTGACAAGTATTAGGGTTCTCAAAGTTTTCCCTCCTAATTTCTCGTTTATATATGCGCTGTTGGGGGTCGGTTCTAACAGCTCCGGTCAGGCTGTTTTGTAACACTGTTCCTTTGCAGAACAGTGTTAAATCCTTTTGGTTATTATCCTATCCTATATATATATATATATATATATATATATATATATATATATATATATACTAGATACCATACACACATATATACATTGCCTAAAAAATACAAACCTAAGAAATAAATATAAAAGAAAACTGTCGTGTTATTTCCAAAATAATTATTAACTTTGTAAAAATAATATTTATTATATATAACAATTATTTACTTATAGAAAATAATAATTAGTAGACCATTAAAGTAATACGAAATATATACATAAAATATATATATATATCTACATGGACCTTCTTGTAAGCACTACATGACTACATGGGCTTAGGTTGCGTATGGGTCAAACTTGACTAGTTTAGCATAATCGTATCTTCTAAAAAGTCAATAATCTAATTAATAATTGATTAAATCATATATAGGGGTTAAGTCGCAACTTTGACTGGTTTTCCTAGTTGGAACACTGTTATGGCTAGGCCTCCCCTAGCATGGTTGATCACTAGTCAAGGTATACGATTACACTTTCTTTGCCACAATTCCTAGTCGATATGTGTCTCGAAACTTAGTGTTATTTGTATTTACACCCTAATTTCTAATCCTATTTCTACTCCCCCCCCCCCGATTTTATTTTAATTAGTGTTACCCCCCAATCTTTCGGTAAAGTGCAAATAAACCCTCCTTAGATTTGCGTTTTTGTATTTGAAAGCCCCTTGTTTAAAAAAAGCCCACACATTTTAATTTTTGCTTAGTTTACAACCATGTCATTAACAGGCGTTAAAATACATCTAAAAATATGATTTTACCCCTCCCCCTACTCTCTCCTCCCTCTCTCTCTCCGATGGTGGGGGCTTGTCAAGCGGGGCCGACTAGAGGAAAGGGCAGGGTGGCCGGCCAACAGAGGGAGGAGGGGACATGTCGAGTTAGGGTTGCGCATTCGGTTAATTCGGTTCAAAACAAACCAAAAATAAGTAAAATCAAAATCGAACCGAACTGGCCCATAACCGAATCAAACCGAACCAAATTAAATTGGTTCAACTTTTGTTTATTCGGTTTATTTGCACTTTTTTGTTAATAAATATAGTACTTAAATATACCTAAATTTATTTAGTATATATATGTAATATATATATATATATATATATATTACAAAAAAAAAAAAAAAAAAAAAAAAAAAAAAAAAAAAAATATATATATATATATATATATATATATATATATATATATATATATATATATATATATTTATATATATACATATATATATATATATATGTATATATATATATATATAAATATACATATATATATATATATATATATATATATAGTAATTAAGTTTTCTTATTCGGTTTTCGGTTTTGGACCGAAACCGAAACCCAAAACTGAAACTGAAATCGAATAAGAAAATTTAGTATTTTCAAAACCGAAATCAAACCGAATCTTTTTTAACCGGACCGAATCTCTTATTCGGTTCTGTTCAGTTTTTTCTTATTCGGCCCCCCTCGACCGCCCCTCCTCCCTCTGCTAGCCGGCCCCCTCGACCCGTCCCCCACCTCCCTCCGCCCCTCCTCCCTCTGCTAGCCGGCCCCCTCGACCCGTCCCCCACCTCCCTCCCAACCCCCTCCTCCCTCCGCTGGCCGAACCCCCTCCGCTGGTCGGCCATGCTCGACCTAAAGGTGAGAATTATTCGGTTTGGACCGAAAACCGAACCAAACCTAATAAGAGATTCGGCTCGGTTTAAAAAAGTTCTTATTCTATTTCGGTTTTGAAAATGCTAAATTTTCTTATTCTGTTTCGGTCCGAACCAAAACAGAATAAGAAAATTTAGTTACTATATATATATATATAATAATAATAATAATAATAATAATAATAATAATAATAATAATAATAATAATAATAAATTTATGTATATTTAAGTACCATATATATTAACAAAAAAAATACAAATAAACCGTAAATTGAACTAATTTAATTCGGTTATGGGCCAATTCGGTTCGTTTTCGGTTTTGCTTATTCGATTTTCAGTTCAATTCGGTTTCCAGTTCAGTCTGAACCGAATTAACCGAATGCTCACCCCTAGCTCGACCCGCCCCTACTCCCTCCGCTGGCCGGCCACCCCCCTCTCCTCTGGTCGGCCCCGCTTGATAAACTCCCAGCACTAGAGAGAGAGGGGAGGGGGAGTGGGGGGAGGGATAAAATCGTATTTTTAGACGTATTTTAAGGTCTGTTAATGGCATGGGGCAAACTGAGCAAAAATTAAAATGTGGGATCTTTTTTTTTAAACAAGGGGTCTTCAAATGCAAGATCGCAAATTTAAGGAGGGTTTATTTGCACTTTACCCAAAGACTTGGGGGGTAACACTAATTAAAATAAAATTGGGGGGGAAGTAGAAATCGGATTAGCAATTTGGGGGGAGGGGGTTAACACTAATTAAAATAAAATTAGGGGGGAAGTAGAAATCGGATTAGCAATTGGGGTGGGGGGGGGGGGGGGGGGTAAATACAAATAACTCTGAAACTTAACCATGACCTCTAGCCTAGTGGTTAAGAGAGATGCATGCTGCCCAAGTGGTCGGGAGTTCGAGCCTCAGTGGAGGCGAGTTCGCCATAATTACCCATTGCTTCAAAAAAATAAAAAATAATATGTATATATATATATATATATATATATATATATATATATATATATATATATATATATATATATATATATATATATATATATATATATATATATAGTATTAGGCTATATAGATATAATTTTATATATATACAAATTATGTTTAAACGTATTTAGCTGTATAACATCCCAAAATAAATTCAAAATAATTATGTTAAGTCATGGTAACCTAACATAGCTTTACCAAGTGGGGTTGGCTAGGTTAGGGTCCAAATATAGTTTCTAGTTAAATCAAACTCAAAAAGTCAACCAACTAGTCTTTTGTGCCATTTGTAAATAAATAGCACATAGAAATTCGATTGACTGGCACGCCCTAGACATGCGTGTCATAGGCTCAAAATGGATCAAAACCATATATTATATCAATTAGTTTTGATCGATGTCGAGTCCTAAACTCAAGTTGGAAGTTAGGTCTAGAAATACGGTAAACGGTCAAGTAGTCTAAATTGACCCGAAGTTGTGCGAAGTCAAAAGAATGTTAGGAGACAAGTTTGGATGGGACATGATATATCAAGTTGAAGGTGGACATGTCTACTTCAAAACTCATGAATGATGTTTCAAAAGTTTGACATTTCTTGTACTCCAAAAATCAAAGCTACGAAAAAGTACATCTATAGTCATAATTAAATATAAAATTCTATTTTAATAAAGAAAATCATCTAAAATAATAAAAAATAATTTCCAAAAATCATGGTGCTTACAATATCATAATAAGAAAGTATTGATCAATTAGATAAAAATAAGAATATTGATCAAATCATTGGTCAAAGATGGATGGGAATTAAAGAGACAAAATATATATGGTTTGACTTAGATGTTGGAGTTTAGGTTATGGTCTCGAATCCGATAAAGTTCTCGAAATCTTAGGGTTGGCACAAGTATTAGAAGAAAACAAAATGTTGAAGTTCAAACAAATTTAGGATGACTAGAAAAATATTCTAGAAAAATATTTAGGAATCCTAGAAAGTTCTCGAAATCTTAGAGTTTACTTAGATGTTGAAGTTCAAACATATTTAGGATTACTAGAAAAATATGGTCAAGGACTATGTTAGAGGAATTTTTTCAAAATAACCCCCACTAGTGTATAAACCTATTCCCTTGGTCAACACCTAAAAAATTCCTCAATCTTATAAATCGTATATCCTCAAACAACCTCAATTCCAATTATGAAATAATTTAATACTCAAGGTTTTCAAATTCATATACAATCATAATCTTCAAATTTAATCTCCATAAAATTTAAATTCTTTAAAATATTTTAAATTTAAATCCATTCCTTCATAATCTCCTAAATATTTAAAATTTAACAATCTCCAATTTCTTATCTCAATTTTTTGAAAACCATTCTCTTCCAAAAATTTCTACTTTAGCAACAAATTCATATTCATCAATTTTCATAAAAATTTGAACTTCAGAACACCAAAAATTTAATAACTCTAATATTCATCAATTGATTAACCTCAAAATCTAAATTATCAATTGAAAAATCTATCTACCTTTGATTATTATGAAAACACAATATTAAATTCTTATATAAAAACTCCTCAAATATAAAATTTTCTCCAAATTCATCAGAACCTCAAATTTTAACGTTTATTCCTAATTTAATCATATAACTTAGGTAGCAACCTTAACTACCCAAACAGTCAACCTAGATAAGGGTTTGTCTATTATATACCCAGTCCTAATCATTCTCCTAAAAATAAATCATCCTAATTGTGAATGAGAACTTCCTAGTCTCAGGCTCGTAATAATATGAATAAATTAGATAATAGCGTGAGTTCGCATAATTTGCAAAACTAGACCTGCATGGGTCACCATATAGAAAAACTTGTCGCGACCCGTTCCCACATTTGAGATATGAGTTCGTAGCCAAGTCCAGCCTACGCCATAACATCGGTGTTAGTATGTTTTCTAGACCTCAATAACAATTGTTAACATAATATTTACTCATAAAAATCATTTATCTGCTCATTCACAATAACTATTCAATTTATAAATCCAATAATACATCAAAATAATATTCGGAAACAAATCCACTAAATATTTAAATTCACGAACTACCTAATCTACTTAGGATCTAAGCTCATCCTTCAAAAATCTCTATCTCCTCCAACAAGCTTCCAAGTACAAAGGGTAGCAATTGACTAAGCTGAAAAAATATGTTTCAAGTCAGGAATAGAACAAGTACAAGTGTAGCCATCACAATAAAAGTACAATATAATTCAATATAACATAAATATGAAGAACAATGATCAAAAGAAAACATGTACAATATGAACAAGAAATTATGCAATATAAGAAACTGATAAGAAAATAACAAACATAAAAAGATCAAGAAACTCATGTAATCAAGAATGGTGCACGCGTCATAAGAAGTACAACGTTCCTATACGTGGAAGGCTTGGGTGAACGATGAGGATATAAAGGCCTGCCCCCGTAAAAGGGAGACTTGCTAATAATACAATTAGGCTTTTTCCACGTGCCTAGTAATTATACCCTTTTAATATCCATACCTTACAATCATGTAAATACTACAAAAATACTATTAATTATCGACTGATTTTTTTGACGAAAGCAAAAAATATCGCTATTTAGCGACAAATTACCGACTAACTAGTTACTGATTTATTATATAAAACATAATATAATTATATGTCGCTAGTTCCATCGGTATTTATTCACTAACTTAATAGCGACTGTTCAGCGACAAAATTTTTTTTGCTGACCACGAGTAAAAGTAACTCAGTAACCTTTCTTTCTTATTCTCAAAATTTTATCCCATTTTTCGTTTCCCTCCAAAATTCTTCAACCCCTCCTCCTCCTTCGACCCCCTCATCCTCCTTGGTGACCTCCTCCTCCTCCGACCTCCTCTCCTTCGATCTCATCCTCCTCCTCAGCGACCTCCTCCTTCTCTGACCTCTTCATCCGACCTCCTCCTCCATCCTCCGACCACCTCCTCTTCCGTCATCCTCCCTCTCCTTTATCCACCCCTACTCCTCCTTTCTCGATCCCCTCACGCGTGTTGCCCCTCCTTCTCGGCCCCCTCCTCCTTCTTCTACGACCAATGTAGTCCTCCTCCTCAGCCCCTTCCTCCTCCTCGGGTAATTTTTTAATTGTGTTACATTTTTATATGTTATAATTTTTAGATTATTTCTAACATATACTTGGATACAAAAATTGTGACATTATAATTTAATTATGTAAACAATAGATAGGGCTTTGGACATGGACACGGACACAATGGAGTAGCTAGGGTTTTGGATTCGTGGCACTAGCTAGGGTTTTGTGTTTTCGTAAATTAATCGAAATTTACGATATTGGCATCGAATATCCAAATATTTTTGGACATTAAGATATCAAATCCGTTAATATTGGATTATGATATCTGAATATTATTCAAAATATTATTTAACTCTAGGATGGTGTTATAGGATTGTCAATACAATAATATAAGGATACGACCGATACCGATATGATACGGCCAATACCAATCCGATATGCCGATACTAATTTGATACGACCAATACTAATCCAATACGACCAATACCTATCGGATACGATCGATACAGATTTGATATGGCCGATACCTATCGGATAGGCTGATACCTAATGGATAGGTCGACACCAATTCGATAAGGCCAGTACCAATCTGATACAGCCAATACCTATCGGATACAGCCGATCCCTATCGGATAGGCCGATACCAATTTGATAAGGTCGATACCAATATGATACGACCGATTCCTATTGTAAAAGTCTAAAAAGTATAATCATCATCATGTGCTACTAAGAAAAGGTGCCAAGACTAAGTTATCAAATAGCGTTGGTCAACAGATGGCGCCTGGCATCAGATGGAGCTGGCTAATACATGGAAATCTTCTTGGAGAGGCCAAACGACTGTCATCATGACTGACAATACGTCAGTCGAGAAAAATCTGTTTCGAATCCCGAACGTGCAGCGCTCGAGGAGACTGTGTCAGATTTGCATGACTGACAGCTGCCCTATACCATTTACAGTTGGTACGAGGTAATCAATGAATTAAGCAAATGGCACTAAAATAGTAGATAGTGCCTGGCGCCATTCAAGAGTTGGCGCTAATCAATCAAATTATCATCCAAAGCCGTTAGATGACGTGGCACGCATGCCACTAATCTTGAAGAATATACACATGACACTACCCGCGACTATGCTCATCTCTCTCACAGAATGCCACGCGTCCCATGCCGTTAACTGTTCGCGCAAAGTATCATGACACGCCAATAGCTATCTACACCAATCAGAATAACTGGCTGACAATTATTTCAGAACTCTTCAAATAGAGTTCCAAATCACTTCACAAGCATCACTAATGATCATAATCTCCTGACCACTTGCTGCAGCACTCTCCAAAGGCTTTTTTCTTCAATATTACATCGTGCAAGGGCTAAAGTGATAGTCTTCTAATCAGATTTCTATAGTTGTACTTGTTGGCCCAATGATTGTATCAAGTTTGAATATGGTTAATATGTTAAGTTTAGCATTTCATTATCACTAATCTTCATACTATCGCTATAGCATTTCTACTTATACCTTTGGTGATATGTGCCTATTGGTTTACATATTAGTGATATGAGCTTATCTATCTTAAATTTAATCGGGTTGGCAAAATCAAAACTATGTTTTTGATTGTGGTCATTCAATTATGTTTAATTATTATGATATCACTAATATTTATGCTATCACCTTAGTACTTATACTTAAACTCAGCATTGTCCTAATGTGCATTAAACTTATCATACTTGCTACTATGTATATTGCTTTGGTCGTCTAATATGTACATGTAGAAAAGTAATAAGCAAGATCAATGTGGACATATGTAATAAAAAAATCATGGTGGGCCAAAGACGACAGATCCTACAAGATTTCTTTGAATCACCCGACGACATCTCCGAAGCCATACACTCGGGGGTTCTGTTGCCCGGTCAGCGGACGGGGGTCGAGGGGGCAGCGTCCCTCGTCGGGAGTTCGGGGGCGAAGCCCCCGAAAGGTATTCGGTTTTTACAAACTGGATATCTTTGGACAGCTGACGTCAAGGAAGAAGCCAACATCTATCAAGAAAAGTAGCCATGCCATGCCATCATTATTTCAAGACTCTGAAGAAGCCTACACCTGCTACAATATATCTGGAGTCTGTAATAAGTCTTAGGAATAATTATAAAAACAAGAAATAGATGGCAAAATCGAAAGCTAGAGTAGAAATTAGTCTAGGATCATTTTTTGCTGAAAATTAGCATATCGACGGTATACCGGTCTATACCGACGGTATATCAATTTTTGTTCACAGAAGTTTATGTTTACAAAATCGGCATACCGACGGAATACCGATCTATAACGATTCAGTAACGTTTAAAATCCAACGGTCGGATTTCTAACATTTAATGATCCCAACGGCTATATTTCTTGCCGTTGCAATTCCAGACCGGTATTCCGACGGTATGCCGGTTCGTACCGACGGTATACCGATCTCTGACTGAAAAGTTGCCTTTGAGCTCTTTTCAATTCTTTGGTTATAAATGGCCTTGAACCCTTTCATTCAAGGTTGATGCTTTGAGTCTAAAAATTTCTAAACCACCAAAGCCTATCCATAAACAACTCTACAAAGCTTTCATTTGCCATCCACAAATTGTGTTAGAGTTTTTGAGTTGAAAAGTAAAATCTTCATCATGTTATATATGGAGATCAAAACCTATAGTAAAAGGTTGAAGTTGGAGAGTCTTCGTATCCAAACTCTCGTTTGAAGTCGGAGTGGCCTTCGGACTAAAGCTCTCGTGTAAGAAGTTGGCGAGTTCTTCAGATCCAAACTCGTGTTGTAACTATTTACTCAAATAGTGGATTAAAGCCGGAGAGAGTTCCGGGACTGAAGTGCCCCTTGGGAGGAAACCAGGATATATCGTGTGTCGGTATTATTGTTGCTTCTTCTCTTGCACTTATATTTTTAAATTGACATTAGCTTGTGCTAATTGCTTGATTAGTTAGCTTGACCCTATTCACCCCCTGTAGGGTTACTGCAGTACTTTCCCAAAAATTAATTGTACTATTATACTTTTATTTCTTAGTTTGTAAAGAAACTTTTTGTTTTTGCAAATAAAATGGCGACTCTGCTAGGGACAACTTTCTCATCCGACGAGAAAGCAAAAACTCAATGCGATATTGTGTCGGTCGGCACGACGCAGAAGACCTTGGTCATAAAAGTCGACCAAACTGTCTACGAAGCCATGATTGGCGTAGGAGGTGCCAAGCGTGCCACACTGTTGCTGTCAAGAATAGGGCGCACGCTATCTGGACTCCGAAGTCCTCCAGCACACCAATCATGACTCCTGTGCCAAGCTTGGAGGAAAGCTCTATAACCAATTCCTCTTCCTCACCAATTCTGAAATTGGTAGAGAGTGCTCCAACTACTACCTTGGCGCCAACCAAGGGACAGAGCCACATGGCTACTTATTTTTTCTCGCCAATTCTGAAATTAGTGGAGTACGCGCCAACCACTATCCTGGTGCCAATAAGGGGACAGGGCCACATTACCACTTCTTCCTCATCACCAATTCTGAAATTGGTAGAAAATGTGCCAACCGCTGTCTTAGCACAGAACAAGGGAAAACGTCACTTGGTTAATCCCTCTTCCTCTCCAGTTCTAAACTTGGGGAAGAAATTACATATCACTACCCCTGCGCAGAATAAAGAAAAGCGCCCTATGGCCACTCCTTATCCGTTCCTAGTCCTGGACTCGATGGAAAATTCATCTGACTGTACCCCTGTGCTAGTTAATGCGAGAACACTTTCGAGTAGAAAGTCTACTTCTCTTGGCAGAGACAATCAAATCAATACCAAGTAATTAGACTCTACTCAAAGTCTGTTTTCTATGGCTCACCTGTGCCACGCCAAACGCGCTGGAGTAGTGTACACAGAACAAAAGGGCATCCTGGTCACTCCTTATGGCCAGCGCCAATCAAGCTAGAACTAAGAACTTCCTACCCTACACATTTCAAGAACAAGATAGGATAACCTGAGGGCATCCCAGACAGACAACCAGGTGGCGCATGACTCTGATATGTACACTTGTCTCAATCAGCACAGAACAACGTCAAGCCTGCATCAAGAATAATCTGCACCACCTACCAAGTTGTGCACAGAGAGAGTTCCTCAAGTCAAGAATCCTCTCACCTATGCCAATAAAGGCAGCAATTCTCTGTACACACAGGGTACTAGGCACCTCAAGAACCGGAATCATCTTCCTAACATCATTAAGGAATATGTACCTCCTACTTCTCCTTATCTTGTCACTGTAACATATCTCTGCGAACTTCTTGTACAAAAGCGAAAGATGACAAGACTATCTCATCCACCTATAACTCTACATCAGGAACATCACTGTAATCATCACCAGGAAGTAGTGATAAAATGTTGATGCCAGTCAGCTAAACGGTCTGTCTTCGACTATTTGAACTACACTTGGACTCCTGAACTTGTGATGGTAGAGGAAGATGAGTTACTATATGCTTCGGTTAATATAACTTCCCGAAGCACTGGGGTAGAAAACGTCCAAGACATAATGCATCCCGCAATCCCAGTCAACAATATCTTGATCGTATCCGTGACTCCGGTGAAAGAGTCTACCAAAATACTAGATCAAGAAGTCGAGACCTACTCGGTCAAAGGAATCTTCCTTCTGACCAAGAAAAAATCGGTCAAAGGAATCTTTCTTCCAACCCGGGAACAATCGGTCTTCCTTCCAACCAAGAAACAATCGGTCAAAGGAATCTTCCTTTTGACTAGAGAACAATCGGTCTTTCTTCCGACCAAGAAACAATCGGTTAAAGGAATCTTCTTTGTTCGGACCAAGATTTTTTTTATCAAATGAATCTTTTCACTCTTCATCCTGGAGGTAGTTTCCTGCATGACTTTGACACTAATAGTGAGAGCTCTGAGCGGACTATCTTTTCCACCAACCCATTATCGATAGCTATAGAAATGACTTCCTATGTCACTAATGAAGAACATGATGCGTTTAGTTTCGACAATCAAGAACAGAGGATTGCTGGATTAGAGACTAACTTAAATACCATGGCTGAAATGGTTGCAAGTATGTATGCTGTGATCATAGCACAACATCATGTTCCACCGGTTGTGAATCTAGTTCTAACCCAAGAACATGTAGCAGCATCTACCCCTGTTAACACTGGTATGGGAGTGCAATCTCCCCATGATGCTACTATACCCATTCAGGCTACTCTAAGTCAGTCTAGTGCTAGGTGTGGTACTTATCATGCAGTTCTACCTCCTAATACATCGAATAAGTCTACTGCTTCCCAAGCATCAGGGGTTACAAATGAGGCAGTAAAGCCTCTACGTAGTCAGTTCGAAGCTTTTAAGCAGAATGATGGTCTGCAGAAGTTGGGGATCAAACAACCCTACCCTATAGAGTGGAAGAAAGTCCAGTTTCTACCCAAGTTTAAGCCACCAACCATCATGCTATGTGACGGTAGTTCATCTTCGAGTCAGTATCTCAATCACTTCGAGGTAATGACTGATCAGCTCCAACCGAACGATATGCTACTCACTAGAGTATTTGTCGGATGCTTGACGGGTGCGACCTATGACTGGTATCGTAGTTTTCCAGTTGGTTGCATAACATCTTTTGCAAGATTCAGGCAAATGTTCCTGGAATAATTCTATGAGGGAACAAACGACATAACTATGTCGCCCTCATCAAAATCAAGCAACGACCTAATGAAACTGTTGAACGTTTTATTGAGCACTTTCGTCACGAAGCACTCAAAATGCCTCTGGATACTCCGGATGCACTGACTATAGATACATACAAATCAAACTTGTTAGCTATGGTCAGCATGTGGACTGGACCCACACAATTCCAAGACTGGGCCTCCTTCATAGTAAACTCCAGGGCAGCCGAGGACAGTCTTGACAAGTTCAAACAATTAGGCATCCAGATGTCTAATCTTGACAAAGATAAACATTCTGCAACCAATAGCGGTGGGCATCAGAATAATCACAAGAATACAGAAGCTTTAGCCATCGATATGAAAGGCAAAGAAGCTTTAGCCGTCAATATAGGCCAGTCAACACCTACTTCGACAGCACCCCACATAGATGACATCATCCAAAAATAGAATATTCCTTTGACGAGTACGACATCAGAAGCATATTTGATTGTCTAGTCAAGAGCAACAAACTTCAACTGCTCGAAGCAAAATGGCCAGAAAAGTAGGTAAAATTGATAATCCTAAATACTGTTTATATCACAGGTTCTTGGGACATCCATCGAGGGCATGTTACATACTCAAAGGAAAGATCCAGGAGCTGATCAACGTCAAGGCAATCACCCTTCAGCGGAATGAAAAGATGGTGACTTCTAATGTCGTCTCTCTACAATTTGGCAATTTTCCTGCTCAACTTGTGAAGGATGGAGTCGTCCCCATTCCAAAAGCCACTCTGGAGATCGTCAACCTTCCACCAGCACAAAGTGACGATCTTGTGCCCCTATTAACTGACAAAGGGGAAATCATATGGATTCACCCCGATTTGGTTGTTGACTTTGAATCCAACACACTTGTTTCCTCTACAAAGTCAAGAAAGACAACCAAATACAAGTCATGTCATATGACTTTACTAGGTGGTCATCTTCTATCTTTGGATGCCACCTTCATCCCAGCGGCAGTTTCGTCTTCTTATGCTGAAGAAGTGACACCAAAGCCGAAAATTAATTACCAGCCAACATTCCAGCTATATAGTCAACAGTCCCTCGAACTGATGACAAAGATGGGCTATGATCTACAAGAATCCCTTAGCTTCAATCATGGGAAGGGATCACCTATACCTCTTTCTCTATGCCTGCAACACAATCAGCCTCACATTGGCTTAGTATTCTTGACAAATTCTTCGTCGTTTCAGAAGAAGCCATCAAAAAACAAGACTCTAATAAAGAATTGCAATATGTTTTCCTTCGCACCAGCTCTAAAAGAGGAAGCCATGATCGGTACCAGATCTGGGAGACTCTACCTTAGAGACTATCTAGGGGGACAAGAGAATGCAGTCATTCCACCTTTAGTCCCTGATGCCCCTTCAGTATCTTCTCCGTCTGCTGTCAATGTTCCATCGGCTTTATTGCCTCAAACGAAACCGATTCCTTCCAAACTAACAGTGACTGACAAAGAAAAATAGCCAGTTTGCTTTGATAAAATATTGAAGAAAACTCCACCTCTTGGACTGGAGAAGTCGTATAACTTCGATATGTTGGCTCAACTAGTCAATACTCCAGCAAGAATATCAATCTTTGAGCTACTGCGTCTCTCGAGGGAAACTCGGGAAACACTAAGGGAAGCTTTAATGTAATTCGACGCTTGTCTGGCATAACTCAAGAAGCCAGATGAGTAACATGTGGCATATTTTTACTCTCATAGTGTAATGGATCTGATTTCCAGTATCACCTTCACGCATGATGATATGTTTCTAGAGGACAATTGACATGATCGACCTCTCTACTTTATGGAGTATGTCGATACAATGAAAGTCGATCTCATCCTGATTGACCCTGGATCTACACTCAATATTATGCCGAAGACTCTACTAGTTGCACTAAAGATCCCTGTCCATAATCTCTCTACCATAATTACGACTATTCTAGGATTTAATTTTGGAAGAAGTGATGCACTGGGAAAGGTTTGTCGGAAAGTTCAAATCGGCAATCTCCACACGAAAGTCACCTTCTATGTGATTAAAAATCTTGGCTCCTATAATGCCTTGTTAGGAAGACCGTGGTTGCATGACAATAATATCGTGCCATCAACTCTCCACCAATATTTCAATTATGTGGATGATAATGGAGAAGTCCGAAAGGAAGTGGCTGATCTTAATCCCTTCCGAGGCATCGAAGAATATTTTACTAACTACAGGATATATAAAGAGGAGTTCATGAAATTTATACTGGCCATGGACACCGAAGAAGATCAGAAGGACAATCCAGATGACGTCCTTATAATTTCGGTCAAAGTACGTACTTCTCGTCCTTCATCTTCTCAAACGCTGACCATCCATCTTTTCTCTTCCATCAAGCATCCTCTTGCTGAAAAGATGGAGCATAGGAAGCTCACCTCTTTTGAGCCGCTTTTTATTGACCTTCGTCATAACAAGCCTTCTCCTTCTCCTCCTGTTGTCATCAATCTTAGCAAGCCGTCGGCTAAGATCAATAGCCCTGTTGTAAATGATGATGTAATTATCAAGAAACTAATATCTCCTTTGCATTATACTGATGTCAATTACTATACTCGATGTTATCTAGACAACTTGGATAACTTCGACCTCTTACATTGGGAGCAGTCTAACCTCTTCAAGATAAAGCATCACTGGACTCAGTGCAAGATTCATTTTTTCTGGTTCCTTTTCCGAAGAAGTATAAACATCCTATTCTCTTCAGCAAAGAATTGAATCAAAAGACTACATCTGATAATGATGCTGAAAATAATGATAAAAGGCAACTTCAACTACGTCATTACAGTCAACAGTCGAAGAACATCATCCAAAAGTTGGGCTACAACTTCAAAACTGACCTCAATAGTGGCAGGGGAAGGCGAACTCCTATTCGTATACCTGCTCCAAAAAGAAAGTCTGTACAATATTACAATAAAATAAAGCATAGGTTAGGATACACCTCGCCAATTACGACCCCAAGTGCTTGTGAGTCTGACAAGGAAGAGCGATCTAACTCCTCTGACTCTGCCTCATGGGACTCAGAAACCAGCATAGGGCACGTTCATCGAGTGACTATCTTCTAATATGGTAACCGTCGAGTTCTCAAAAGACGACGATGACTTCGCTGAAGGCCCTGAATATGATCCTTGGGCACAAAGGATGGATACTTAATGAAAAATTTACTTCGAACAACGTAAACCACCTACTGAAGATCAATTAGTCCAGGTCGATGTCAAAGATGAAGCTTCTCCAGAGACAATCTTTATCAGCAAAAGTCTTCCTGAAGCAGATAAACAAGAACTGATTTAGCTCATTAGGGAATATATTGACATATTTGCTTGAAGATACGAAGATATGGCAGGATTAGATCCTCAGATCGCTCCCTATAAGCTCAATATCTTGCCAAATGCAAGGCTAGTCAAACAATAACACTGTCAATTCCGACCTGACATGATGGATGCTATAAAAGCTGAAGTCAAGAAGCTCATTACCTATAGCTTTATCAGAAAATAAAAACATCCCGACTGGGTAGCTAATGTCGTCCCAGTTATGAAGCGTATCCCAAGGATGAGTTTTCTCTTTCGATCACTAATGTCATGATCGACAACACTTGCGGGTTCGAGCGGATGTCTTTTATGGATAGATTCTCTGGATATAATTAAATTAGGATGAATCCCGAAGACGAAAAATATACATACTTCTGTACTCCTCTAGGAGTTTATTGCTACACAGTTATGCCATTCGGTCACAATAATGCTGGTGTAACCTATTAGCGGGCCATGAGTACCATTTTTTGTGAATATTTATGGAAGACTATCGAATGTTATGTCGACGATATTACTGTCAAAAGTCGTCTAAAGGAAGATCACATCCAAGACTTAAGAACTATCTTCGATCTAATTCGCCAGCATCAACCCAAAATGAATCCCACTAAGTTATTTCTGGGAGTCTCTAGTGGCCAATTCCTCGGATTTGTTATTACCTCTAAGGGTATACACATGGACCCCGAGAAAGTTAAAGCCATTCAAGAGATGCATTCTCCACGCAACCTAAAAGAGCTACAAAGATTCTAGGGGTGGCTTGCATACATTAGGAGATTTATCTCAAATCTCTCTGGACGCTGCAGACCGTTCACTGAACTCATGAAGAAAGGTGTGTCTTTCATTTGGACCAAAGAATCTCAACAAGCATTCAAAGACATAAAATGGTACTTGATAAACCCTCTAGACCTAGTGCCTCCAGTCACAGGAATACCCTTCTTGATGTATGTTCGAGCAATGGATCATTCCCTGAGTGCCTTACTAGCCCATAAGAACAAAGAAGGTCATGAATAAGCCATCTATTTTCTCAGTCGCACGATGATTGGTGCTGAACATCGATATAGTCTAATGGAAAAAGAATGCTTAGCCCTAATATTCGCTGTCCAGAAAATACGATATTATATCACGGGCCAAACTATGCATGTCATCTCCAAAGTCAATCCTCTCTGAGTCTTGATAAAAAATTCAAGTACACTTAATTCCAGACTCGCTACATGGGCCATATTATTAGCATAGTATGATATGGTCTATGTCCCACAAAAGTCTATTAAGGGTCAAGCCCTAGCTGACTTCCTAGTTGCTCATCCGATCCCTGAGTCATTCCAACTCTATGATGAAATTCTTGATAAAACTTTAGAATCTAATATGATTTTGGAAGGAATCCTCGCTTGGCGACTATTCTTAGATGGTGCTTTCAGAATCGGACCTAAAGGCACTATTGTCGCTAGAGTTGGAATCGTTCTAGTATCTTCCGAAGGACTAGCAATTCAGAGAGCATATTCTTTGGACGAACTATGCTCTAACAACGTTGCTGAATACAACACTCCACTCATCAGTCTCCAATTAGCTAAACAGTTGGATATCGAATACCTTGAAGTCTATGGAGACTCTAAACTGATCGTCAATTAGGTTAGAGGCACGTTTGAAGTTCGGCATCAAGATCTCGTTCCATGCCATGAAGCAGCAGTCAAATTGGCTACATCATTCAAAGGCTTCTTTATTGAACATATACGTCGAACAAGCAATACAGAAGCTGATGCACTTTCTAATCTATCAACAGTATTAGCAATCCTTGTGAAAAGACAACAGATGATTGTTATCACTAACAGAGAATTATTCTGCGTCGAGAATAATTTGCATCTGGAATCTAGCAATTTGTTCGAAGTTTATACTAGAAGTGAAGACTGGAGAGCTCCTTTCATCGACTTTGCAGTACATGATATCTTACCAGAAGATCCCAAAGAAGCAACGATGATTCGTCGACGATTACTCCGATTCTTCTTCAACTACACTTCTAAAACACTCTATCGGCGATCATATAACGGTATGCTTTTACACTGTTTTGTGGGAGATGAAGAAAAGTAGATACTACGTGAAGCTCATGATGGTATCTTTGGTGCATATCAACCTGGTCCTAAGCTGTAAAATCGAATTTGACGCATGTGATGTTATTGGCCAACAATGGTGTCAGATACTATCGAATATTCAAGAAAATGTCGAGCATGTCAAATCTATACAGATTTCATCCGTCAACCCTTAGAATTTTGCATCCAACTGCAGCATCATGGCCTTTCGAAGCTTGGGGCATGGATGTCATTCGTCCTATTAATCCATCTTTATCTCGAGGACATCGGTTTATCCTAGCTATAACAGATTACTTCTCAAAGTGGGCCGAAGCAATACCTTTAGCTGAAGTCAATACAAGTAGTGTCATCAACTTCATCAAACATCATGTGATCTATAGATTTGGCTTTCCTCAACGAATTGTCCATGATAATGGACCTCAGTTCATTAGTCAAAAATTCACTCAATTTTGTGATGACAACTTAATTAACAATGTTGCTTCTATAGCTTATAATCCCGCAGCTAACGATTTGGTGAAAGTATTCAGCAAAGCAATCATCAAACTTCTCAAGCAGTTCATTTCTACCAATAAAAGTAACTGAAGCAAAAAGCTTCAAGAATGTCTATGGGCCTACCGTAGTACCGTACGTACCCCAACCGGCTGTACAACTCTCTTTGGTGTATGGATGTGAGGTCATCCTACCGTTGGAGATTCAGATCCCATCACTGAGAATTTCTATTGCCAACGAACTCACAACAGAAAACAATAATCGTCTTTGACTTTAGGAGCTTGATGCATTTGATGAGAAGCGGCTACTAGCTCAACAACATGTCGAGCTATATCAAGCCAGTATCTCAAAAGCCTTCAACCGTAAAGTCAAAGTACGAGCATTTCAAAAAGGTAAGCTAGTCCTTACCGTCAGATGTCCTATGACTATGACACGCATGAGCATGGACAAGTTCGAGCCAAAATGTGAAAGTCCCTGCGTTATAAGCAAAGTTTTCTCCAACGGAGCTTATCAGCTGTCTGGGATGGATGGCCGAATTGCTATGATGCCTATCAATTACAAATTCTTGAAGAATTACCCTGTTTGAAAGTGTATACTATATTTTCTAACAAATATTATACATACTTTAAATTTTTGAATCCCCAGCGGAGTCTATCCAGATCTTATCATCATTAACAACGTCTACTACATTGTTACAAACATCATCTTTTGAAACCCAGTTGTTTTAAAGGATATCCTATTCTTCAGTCCTATTTGGCCCAAGAATAATCAATAGATATACAAATTCACGTCCACATTGCCTCTGAATTCTACTATCTACATCAATGACTTGTCACATCACCTCTAAAAAATTCTATTGTCCAGATTAAACGACCCATTGTTGAGTAATATTGCTTCAAAAAAGATAACATCACCGAAAATGAGCAAACAAAAGGGTTCTTTATTTATTTCTCCATAAAAAAGAGTAAAGGACTATATTTGCAAAGAAAAGAAAGCATGTTACTACATCAAAGTAGGAAATATTGAAGATAAGAAAGATGTCTTATTCATTTGCCTGAAATGGCTATGCTGGGGCAGGAACCACTCCTTCAACCATCGTGCATAGGAAGGCCCTAACTGATTAAGGTCATCCACAGAAGCTGGGTGATTGGAGCTCCCGATACCACTGCATTTTGAAACCAGTTCTTCCTTTATGGGAACATCGATTTTAGGAATTATTTCTTCATTAATATTCATCAGTTCCTCTTTGATGAAAGGAGATAACACATCCTCCTTTACAGTGACCTCAACTTTTCGTGTAACCATAGGCGCTGCAGAAGACAAAAGCAAACAAAAGTTAGATTATGAAAGATTATTCTTATAAAAATCAAGTGATTTTAACTCTGTACAAGTATTGCAAATAATAGAGTGCTAGTCTCTAAATGGTGCACATGGCATGAAAGTTCTAAATTCGTACGACAGTTTTTGTGCACGAATTGACGAATTATACATGATGCGATGCACTTTGAGTAAACGAAGGGAACGAGCGTCGTGTTTAAATATCAACACTCTAAAAAATGTGGTGCAATGTGCAGATGGCACAAAGCATCGACCAACACTCTAAAAGAGGCGGTCAATGTTGGCCTTTGATCACGCTACGTGCGGATGGCGCGAGCGTTCTATGGTCTTCTACTCCGTTCAGTTTCTTACCTTCAAGAGCTGGGTTCGCCTTCTCGGCTCTCGCCGACGGCATGACGTACTGTGGCACTATCAGTAGAGGCATACGTGAAGTGGCTCGGGCCACATTCTTTCCCTTATCGGTGGCAGTTTTCTTTAGGGCCATTAGAAGCTTCCAAAGTTTGGAGGAGGAATAAGACAAGAGCTCGGAAAGAAAAAAATTTCAAGAGAAAAGTGTTTTATCTCTCTTCTCAAAACTATTTATAGCCAATGCTATCCGTAACAGTCGTGCGATCCGTGCCCAAAACACAGAGTCAGTTACAATTCTATCGTGCGCCAAATACATACAAACGCTTATTATTCAAAGTATTCCAAATTTTGAAACTTTTCAAATTTAAAAACTTTGAAGGGGGTCTTGTAGAAGCCTAAAAAGTATAACCATCATCATGTGCTACTCACAAAAGGCGTCAAGACTGAAGCTATCAAATGGCACTGGTTAACAGATGGCGGCTGGCATCAGATGGCGCTGGTTGACATATGGAAGTCTTCTCGGAGGGGCCAAACGACTGTCATCATGATTGATAGCACGTCAGTCGAGAAAAATCTATTTTGAATCCCGAACGCGTGGCCCTCGATGAGATTGTGTCAGATTTATCATAATGACCGACAGCTATCCTGTGGCATTCACAGTTGGCGCGAGGTAATCAATGAATTATGCAGATGGCAGTAAAACAGCAGATGGCGCCTGGCGCCATTCAACAGTTGGCGCTAATCAATCAAATTATCATCCAAAGCAGTTAGATGACGTGACACGCATACCACTAATCTCGAAGAACGTACACACAATACTGCCCACGACCTTGTACATCTTCCTCACAGAATGCAACGAATCCCATGCAATTAAGTTAACCATCCCTGCAAAGGGTGATGGTGCGCCAATGGCTATCTACGCCAATCAGAATAACTGGCTGACAATTATTTCAGAACTCTATAAATAGAGTTCCAAAATACTTCGCAAGCATCACTAATGATCATATTCTTCTGAGCATTTGCTGCGGCACTCTCTAAAGGCTTTCTTCTTCGACATCACATCCTCCAAGGGATAAAGTGATTGTCTTCTGATCAGATTCCTATAGTTGTACTTCCCCATAAATCAATTGTACTCTTATACTTTTTTTCTTAATTTGTAAAAAAACTTTTTGTTTTTGCAAATACCTATCTGATACGGTCAATACCTATCGGATACGGCCTAACTATCAGATATGGCCGATTCCTATCAGATACAATCGATACCTATCAAATACGGTCGATACCTATCGGATACGACCACTATAACGATAAAAAAACACGAACATTAATCAATCGCCCGGCTCTTGTGTGTGTAAATAGTTCATACACAGAAAATAGCATGTATAAGTAAAATACAACAATATAAAGTAAATACACATGAAAGCATAAGCAAGAACTTGCCTCTGTTAGTTTGGAATCGATGTGCGCTATGATCTTATTGGCATAGAGTAGTCTAAAATCTCAAAACTACATAAGATGATCTAAGATTAAAGGACATATCATCCTATTGAGTCCGAAATAGTCAAATTAGCTAGGATAGACATAAAGAAGTCCGAAATTTGTAAGAAGATTAGAAAATATTGGATTGGTCAGGATCGAAAACGATTTAATGGAAGAAGGAAAATTATTCAGGAAAAGTATTTCCTATTTAGAGAATATATATATATATATATATATATATATATATATATATATATATATATATATATATATATAAAATATATATATATATATATATATTTATATATATATATATATATATATATATATATATATATATATATATATATATATATATATATATATATATATACTTAGAACAATATTTATGAACCATTTTAGAAATATTTATGATACGTAGGAAACTATATTTTATTAGTTAAAATAATTTTAGATAAATACTTTAAAAATCTAGGAATACCATTTTTAGATAAAAACTATAATTCAATTAGGTAGAAAATATTACAATAGTAATTTTAGGTCAAAAGCTTAATTTAAATACCATAAAATAATATAAATATTGTAGAACGAAGTCGTAAAGCAGAATACTCTAGAGGGGGTGAATAGAGTAGGTAGCGGAATATTGCTAATTAAAAACTTGTTAGCAGTTAGATCATAGAAATAATATCAATAATCACAAAACAATAACAGTAAAAAAAGAGATCAGATGGCAAATGCAAACACAACGATGTATACTGGTTTTCCTCTTGTGAGGACTAGACCAGTCGGAAGAACCCTAGCTTTCAGTTGAATCCACTATTGAAAAATCCTGCAAGTTTTCATACGAAGTCCTTACAACTTCTACAGACGCGAGCTTTGATACGAAGAACGTGACCAACTTCAATTTTGAAGAGTCTTTCTTCAATCAAGTCTCTGATTACAATTTCTCTGAAATCTTCTAGACCGCACCGTACCGGTAAATTGACTAGAGAATTGTAACTGGCTTAGGATTTGAAAATGAAAGCTCTTTAGAACTCTTTGTAAAAATGTAAGCTTTAGAAGAGAAGAGATGAAAGTGAATGAGTGATTTGAAATGATCAGGATTCTACTCTATTTATAGTTTTTCCAAAGGTAGAACTCTAGCAGAATTTGGGCAAAATTTGGACAGAACTCTTTGTAACAATCCGTAATTGAAGGGAGACCAAGTTCGAATATCCAATGTTCACATAACATTCACTAACCGAACTCTGGCCGAACTCGAGCCGAGTTCTATCAGGGTTGGTCAGGAATATTTTAAAAATAATTTTTGGGCTTTTTAAAAATTCTTCAGAAACTTTTTGTAAATAAGGGATGTTTTTCAAAAACATAGGTCATTTTTTAAAATGATTTTGGATAGCCTATTTGCCAGTACGACTCGGTGTACAATATATTCCTAGACTCAATAAAAGTAAAAATTATATTGTATAAAGAAATACAGTCTCGAGTGGCAAACATAGCTTCGGTCTTGAACTAAGTAGATATCCAATCTTGATCAGTATCCAAGTGTCCAAAACATCTTGAGTAAACATCTGAGTAGCTCCGTATATCGAGACAGAGTTTGGTCAATTATTAAAATTAGGTTTGACCATGACCAATAGGCCAACAATCTCTCCTATTTTGATAATTGATAAACCTTGTCCGATATAACATCTTTGGTCTTTATCAAAACAAATTGTACCAAAAAATTATTCCTGTAGAGATTGTTCATATCCTGTATTCTTACAATTGAATCGAAGATGATAGATCTTATTTCTTCCCCGTTGTCACTTAGCAAAATAAGTGCAAAGAGATAAGCTCCTCCGCAATATATGCATAAGCAACAATCAGTGAAGAAAGACAAAAATATATATATAAAATTTATCATAGGCAGTTTGATATTAGTCACAGGCATGGTATAAATGTCACAGACAGTAAAAAAATGTGACAAGCAAAAAAAATTTCAAAGACAGTTTATATGGAAGAATAATAAAAGATAATGCTATGAGAAATATGGAATAATGCTAAACTAAATAAAAATATGCTAAAGAAAGCATAAAATATGTTCATCGGATAAAATTCACAAAGATCATAACCACACATGTAAATAATAAGAGTACTGATACTAGCTTGGAATGTCGGAGCATTTTCAAGTAAACAAAGACAATAAACAAAGTCTCAATAGTACGACAGCTAGACAGAATGTCTAAATCACATATCATCCTCATCATCATCATCATCTGCAGTGCCAGCATGTCCACCATGTCCGGATGGACCAGCTCCAGATGTACCAGCTCCAGAGGTGTGTGGTGTGTGGAGTAGCACCCAAGCCACGATACCAATCATAAGCGTTCCCTGGCTTGAACAAAGAATGGACCGCCTCATCCTCAATACGGTAACCATATATAGTAGGGTCTCTAGGAAGAAAACTAGTAGAATGACCCGTCTGAGCAAATCGGAGATTAGCAAATGAGTTGGCAATAGCATGAAACCGAGTCATGTTACGGAACTCATGTTCTCTGGAAGTGTCAACAAAGAAAGTCTACAAATCCGAAAGGTGCTGATGGATACCCTTAAATGTTATAGGGCAGGTCTGAGGAGGAACAGGTGCAGTAGGAGTAGAAGCAGGAGGTACATGAGCAGTGGCAATGCTGCGACGAGAAAGCTTAAGATACTTGGACTTAGGGTCCAGAGCGCAAGTTGATAAATCGATATCAAAGCGCTGAAAGATGCGAGGGATAAGCATCACATAAGAGAGATTGGGGTCTCTTCTGCGACATCTTCCCATCATCTGGATGATAGTCTTAGGGGCAGAAAAAGGAATCACCTTAAGTGTGAGCCCTTGATCCGAAATCCCCATTATTTTATTATTATACTTTACTGAATTATTACTTAGAGTATAAATGTGATTACACAATTAAGTATGTATGTAACACATACATATATTAGTATTTATTTGTAACATAAGGGAGAGAGGGGGGTCTTCTCTGATTTTCCAAATAAGGAAGAACCAGCTTATATTTTCCATATTGAGAGGGGTGTGTTTCAATATTCTTATTCAAATCCCAAACGGCCACCTGAAACCTCAAGTTTGAATCTTCACTTTCTGTTTAAATCTCAGAAACTCTCAATCGCCAAAAGATATGCGCGCATCTCCTTTTAAATACTAATTCCTTCAGCAAATCTCTTCATTGATTGAAACCAGAACCCTAGTATATATAGGGATGGACAAGCAGCCGACTTATTTATATCTGCCAACCCTAGAGGTGTCGTCCAATAATCCTTCTCTCTGAGAGCTCCTTCATCAAGCTTACAACCCAGAATTTGGAGGTTAATAATGGTTCTTAATATTTTATTTCAGAATCATCCTGCTAGAGAACATAAAGTGATTGAGGAAATACCCAAGCCAATATGTCTGACAAAGGATACCTATAAAACTGTAGAACAGGGACGGATACATGAGTATCCTGACCATGTTATGCATACAACCACATATTCGACTGTCCTAAGGGTACAGAATATGGATGCATCAGTAGGGAAGAGGATACTCGGTGGTCGTAGTTGGTTCATGATTTCTTGTTGGCTGCAAATGATGCCACACCCTTTGGTTAAATCATCTCACTCTATTATTTTATGAAGTGTCTTGGCCTCCTAGTTTGGACATACCTAGTATATTTGTTAGGAGTAATTCCAATATTTTGGGATGTGTACCGGATCTATATTGGTAGTTTATAGATAATAAAATCATAAGGATGCTAGTTGTGTTATAATTCATGTGCTGTTATTGCTGCTTTTATCTTAGTATACAGGCTTATGATCTTGAAACTAGATTGCCTGTTAAATAGGACCTGTGAACCTGCATCAAATTATGCACAAAAATACCAATAGAGATTATAAAGGAGTGTATTGTAGGTATCAATGGGCAACAGTCCTTGGTTATGTGGTAATGGGCTTGTAAGTGTCTATGTGGTAAATAAGATATGAGTGGGTGTGTTGATAACAACAGGGTATTGGAAAAGGAAAACTACAGGTAGCAGGGATTAAGAGCAAGGAATGAGTTATAGTTCCTCTAATCAGTGTATCAACATTCAGTTTGGGGCTGAGAATTAAACTATATTGCTTAGTCCTATTTGATCTTTCATCATTTACCATATGAAAGGGACTGTTATGCCTACATTTTGCATTTGCTTGTGTTTGGATAGCAGGGAGGGGATGGTGTTATCAATCTGTAGACTGATGTGTTTCAGTGCCATTAATTTTTCTACACTTTATTTTGATTTTTAGCCTATTGTTGTTCAAGTCCTCTTTTATTCATTAGACACAAGACCGACCCCTGAATCCAACTAGTACAGGACAAATCCTGTATTAGTATGTATGTATTATAACTGTGTGAGGATACATAAACAATGTACAGACCTGGAATTTAAATATACACAAGAATGTGTGGGAAGGGCCTGGCCTTAGCTATGCTGTATAGGGAGTATTGGCCTAAGCCTTTGGCCATACCTATATAGGTGTTGGACGTGTTAGAGGTTAGGAGGAACCGAAGAGGGCTGTATAACCTCGGTACACCCGAGTAAGGGAAATCCCCATGTAGGAGGCTAGGTGTGAAGGTATCAGATTTAGTGTATCAGTAATTCTTTTATGTAGCCATATCATGTATCAGTCATGGGTTAGTGCAGTCCCCATGTAGACTAGTATAGACACCACCTTAAAGACACGAGGCACCAGGGAAATGGCTCATTATTATACACTATGTTATGAGGAGATTTGTTTGTGTTTTTATGTAGACAGGTCATCAGAGTGCACCCAGGATAACCAAGTATAGGAAAGGTCCAAATAGTTGAGTTAAAACTCTAATGTACCAGATCTTATACATGATGGGGCCAACTAAAAGGACTCCTGGGTCCTAACCTATGGGAGTTCCTAAGGACAGTGTGTAATGGAAGGGATCTAGGTACCATCTGTGTCTGGATAGCAGAAGTGTGAGTGTGTTTGTTCAAGTATCAGATGTATGGAGGTGTACACAATTGCCATAGCATTTTCTAATAACAGCAGGTATGGGTAGTGGCAAGAAATAGCTATGGGCACTCATTACCATGGGTGTATACATTAGGGAGAGATGTGTCTTGTGTGTGACTACATACATAAAGATATATGGATGTCCTGTAAGGACCATAGAATCATGTATGGAGAAGAACCCACACTCCATGTATCAGATTTTACTTGCATTAGATTACATTTTATATTAGTAGCAGCAGTTGCATTGCTGTATTGCAAATGCATTGCAATAGCTATATCAGCAGCAAGCAAGGGTGCCCTGTAACTAGCCTACAGCAGAGTATAGGTCTGTAAGGATTTTTCCTTTACCTTACGAGTTCAATCCTGTTATATATGGGTAACTTATAGGTTGTCTTGATAGCAAGGGTATTGTACATAAGTGGCTTAGCCTAAGTAGAATAGTATGTGCATAGAACAGAATCTGTAGGGAAGGATATCAGTAGGGGTCTATTGGTAAGTTCCATATATGAGGAACATATGTAGACAAACTTGGGAATACACTAAATAGGAACTATGAGTAACTAGATGGGTTGTCTAACAGGCCAAGGAAACTAAGTAGAATAGGAATAAACCTAGAAGCCTAAATAAACCTAATTAGATAAAGTTTATTTTGTATTCTCAAATTGTATCTTGATCCTATTAATTCATAAAACAGGTTTATTGGGATTTGACTCAGCTTTTGACCCGTGCCAGTAGCGCAAGACCACAGGCAAGCATACATTGCCTTTCATCACAGCTTTATTTACATGCTTATCTGCTTTCCTTATTCTGTTGATTGCTGACATGTGCTTCCCTATTGCTCACTGTTAGCCTTGTAGTTGTGTTGGACATGCTTTTCTCTTGTACTGGTTTGCATTATATCGTAGGACGATTATGTTATAGATTGAACTGCTATTTTCTTATTTTGTTTGTTTTCTAACCTGCGAGTCCACACACGGGGCGAGGGTTGTCCTTTGCACCTGCGAGTCCACACACGGGGCGAGGGTGACTTGTCTCGAAACTAACCTGCGAGTCCACAATCAGGGCGAGGGTTGGTATTACCTTGATTTTCTTGTTTTACTTGTTTTCAGTAGTTCATTTATACGTAGCTGTTCTTACATTCATGTCTCGCGCTTGTTTAGTTTTTCTGCTTATATCTTGGATTTCTTTCATGCATGTTAAACTGTTAGAAAGGCTTGTATATTATGTATCTTGCTAGTCCTCTGAGGACCTGATGATCTCTTCAGGTCAGCCGCACTTGAGCCAGGTGCACGCGAGCAGGTTTGAGCTATCATTGGACCACGGTGTCACTGCAGACGAGGGTACTTTAATGATTAGCAGTTTTGACTCAGTTATTTTTATTCCATGTATTCTTTTATTCTGTCTACTGGTAGTAGATTTGTGTCCACCGGACGTAACTGGAAATTATTGATAAACTGGATACTCTATTTATATTATCATTCATTATTCAGTTTTATTTGTGTTAGTGGATTGTATCATATCTTGTGGATGAGATATAGATTGCCTTGTTAGATTCTGTGACTTGTTTATGTACTAGACAGCATTCTACCGCCGACACTGTGGCGTAGGCTTGGCTTGGACACGTCTCGTATCCGAAAAGTGGGTGCGGGTCATGACAAGTTTTTTTGGTGGCCCATGCAGGTCTACGTTAATCACTTCGGTTACATTACTATGTCGTCGTGAGCCTGCACAAAGGATTAGAAACTTATGATCTCATCCACGTGTCTTGAAAACAGTATTGATCTTTGCCTTCTATTTCTATTCGAATCTTTGACTTGCATCCTGCTTGAAATCTTTGTGCCATCTAATGTTTCCTTTTATTACAGTAAATAGATTCTCAAGACAGGAATAACGCTTTCCTGAACACCCCACCGGCTATAGGAGGATTTTTCATCTACATGACCCCGCCGATGCAGGGAGGCCAGCTTACTCATCAGGGTGACCCGGCTCAAACGCAATACTCGAGATCCCGCAGAGATGACTTTCCTCCACCAGCACCCTTCCATCAGCCTACACCCTTCCATCCAGCACATGTTCCATATCCAGCACCTACCATGCACCCTGCACCAGCAACGTATCCAGCGCCTGCCATGTACCTAGCACATGTTCTGCCTCTGCCACCTCTGCTGGACAATATTGCCCTCCTCGGGATCTTCCAGTAGCTCTTGACTTCTCAGACGCGACAGGCTGACGTCTTCCGTGATACTCTGCAAGAGGCTATCCAGACTAGAGACGCTCCATTATCGTGCCCTGGAACTTCTAAGAATTTTACGGACCTCAAGCCCAGAGAATTCAAAGGAACAGAAGGGATTCTCTACGCGGATGAGTGGTTAGAGAATATAGACCGCAACCTTCGGAGGGCTCGAGTTTCTGAAGACCTGAAGGTCGAGAATGCAAGCATGCAGCTTTACGACATCGCCCGCACGTGGTATAGAGACGAGCCTCGGTTTACCGCACCATATGTGACTTGGGAGGAGTTCAAGGAGCTGTTCAAGACGAAGTTCTATCCTGAAGCAGCCCTCGAAGAGTTAGAGAACGAGTTCGAGAGCCTCGAACAGGGTAACCTCTCCGTCGACGAATACACCGCAGAGTTCTCCCGCCTCAGCCGTTTTGCAGACGCCTTGACTCCTGCAGCCAAAGCCAAGAAGTTCAGGAAGGAACTTTCATATGAAATTCTCATCGCCATCGCCACCAGCCAGGCCATAACCTACACGAAGATCTTGAAGGTCGTCCAGGCAGTAGAAACAGAATTGAAGCGTAAGCAAAAGAGGGACAGAGACGTACAAGGAGGAAGCAGCATCCAAACGAGAGCGGCAAAACGATCCAATATTCCAGAGAAGACCGCAGCACAACAGTATCAGCAACAGCCACAAGCAGCCCCATATCAAGTACAAGACGTTCCTACCTGCCAGTATTGCATGAAGAGGGGCCACATCCAAGATCAGTGCCACAAATGGTTAGGGTTGTGTTAGACTTGTGGTTCCAACCAACACGTATCTAGATTTTATCCGAAGCGAAACACGACTGCCTCATTACTGCCAGCCGCACAAGAAGGAGTTGACGGAAGTGCATAGTAGATCATAGTATTAGTACCTTTGAGAGTCCTATACTAGATTTTGTGAGAACTTGAAAATATTTTTACAGCAAGTTTTGACTATTCGTTACGATATATCATAGCCCTATTTGAATTTCGAGGACGAAATTATTTTAAGGTGGATAGATTTATGAGCCCTTGATCCGAAATCCCTATTATTTTATTATTATTACTTTGCTGAATTATTACTTAGAGTATAAATGTGATTAAACAATTAAGTATATATATAACATATACATATATTAGTATTTATTTGTAACATAAGGGAGAGAGGGGGGTCTTCTCTAATTTTCCAAATGAGGAAGAACCAGCTTATATATTCCATATTGAGAGGGGTGTGTTTGCATATTCTCATTCAAATCCCAAACGGCCACCTGAAACCTCAAGTTTGAATCTTCACTTTCTGTTTAAATCTCAAAAACTCCTAATCGCCAAAAGATAAGCGTGCATCTCCTTTTAAATAATAATTCCTTCATCAAATCTCTTCTTTGATCGAATCCAGAACCCTAGTATATATAGGGATGGACAAGCAGCCAACTTATTTCCATCTGCCAACCCTAGAGGTGTCGTCCAATAATCCTTCTCTCCGAAGAGCTCCTTCATCAAGCTTACAACCCAGAATTTGGAGGTTAGTAATGGTTCTTAATATTTTATTTCAGAATCATCCTGCTAGAGAACATAAAGTTATTGAGGAAATACCCAAGCCAACATGTCTGACAAAGGATACCTATAAGACTTTAGAACAGGGACGGATACATGAGTATCCTGACCATGTTATGCATACAACCACATATCCGACTGTCCTAAGGGTACAGAATATGGATGCATCAATAGGAAAGAGGGTACTCGGTGGTCGTAGTTGGTTCATGATTGCTTGTTGGCTTCAAATGATGCCACACCCATTGGTTAAATCATCTCACTCTCTTATTTTATCAAGTGTCTTGTCCTCCCAGTTTGGACCTACCTAGTATGTTTGTTAGGAGTAATTCCAATATTTTAGGATGTGAACCGGATCTATATTGGTAGTTTATAGATAATAAAATCATAAGGATGCTAGTTGTGTTACAATTCATGTGTTGCCATTGCTGCTATTATCTTAGTGTACTGGCTTATGATCTTGAAACTAGATTGCCTGTTAAATAGGACCTGTGAACCTGCATTAAATTATGCACAAAAATACCAACAGAGATTATAGAGGAGTGTGTTGTAGGTATCAAAGGGCAACAGTCCTTGGTTATGTGGTAATGGGCTTGTAAGTGTCTATGTGGTAAATAAGATGTGAGTGGGTGTGTTGATAACAGCAGGGTATTGGAAAAGAAAAACTACATGTAGCAGGGATTAAGAGCAAGGAATGAGTTATAGTTCCTCTAATCAGTGTATCAGCATTCAGTTTGGGGCTGAGAATTAAACTACATTATTTAGTCCTATTTGATCTTTCATCAGTCACCATATGAAAGGGACTGTTATGCCTACATTTTGCATTTGCTTGTGTTTGGATAGCAGGGGAGGGGATGGTATTATCAATCTGTAGACTGATGTGTTTCAGTCCCATTAATTTTTCCTACACTTTATTTTGATTTTTAGCCTATTGTTGTTCAAGTCCTCTTTTATTCATTAGACACAGGAACGACCCCTGAATCCAACTAGTACAGGGCAAATCTTGTATTAGTATGGATGTATTATAACTATGCGGGGATACATAAACAATGTACAGACCTGGAATTTAAATATACACAAGAGTGTGTGGGAAGGGCCTGGCCTTAGCTATGTTGTATAGGGAGAATTGGCCTAAGCCTTTGGCCATACCTATATAGGTGTTGGACGTGTTAGAGGTTAGGAGGAACCGAAAGGGCTGTATAACATGGGTACACCCGAGTAAGGGAAATCCCCATGTAGGAGGCTAGGTGTGAAGGTATCAGATTTAGTGTATCAGTCCTTCTTTTATGTAGCCATATCATGTATCAGTTATGGGTTAGTGCAGTCCCCATCTAGACTAGTATAGACACCACCTTAAAGACAGGGGCACCAGAGAAATGGCTCATTATTATACACTATGTTATGAGGAGATTTGTTTGTGTATTTATGTAGACAGGTCGTCAGAGTGAACCCAGGATAACCAAGTATAGGAAAGGTCCAAATAGTTGAGTTAAAACTCTAATGTACCAGATCTTATACAGGATGGGGCCAACTAGAAGGACTCCTGGGTCCTAACCTGTGGGAGTTCCTAAGGACAGTGTGCAATAGAAGGGATCTAGGTACCATCTGTGTTTGGGTAGCAGAAGTGTGAGTGTGTTTGTTCAGGTATCAGATGTATGGAGGTGTACACAATTGCCATAGCACTTTTTGATAACAGCAGGTATGGTTAGTGGCAGGAAATAGCAATGGGCACTCATTACCATGGGTGTATACATTAGGGAGAGATGTGTCTTGTGTGTGACTACATACATAAAGATATATGGATGTCATATAAGGACCATAGAATCATGTATGGAGAAGAACCCACACTCCATGTATCAGATTTCACTTGCATTAGATTACATTTTATATCAGTAGCAGCAGTTGCATTGCTGCATTGCAAATGCATTGCAATAGCTACATTAGCAGCAAGCAAGGGTGCCCTGCAACTAGCCTACAGCAGAGTATAGGTCCGTAAGGATTTTTCCTTTACTTTAAGAGTTCAAACCTGTTATATAAGGGTAACTTATAGGTTATCTTGATAGCAAGGGTATTGTGCATAAGTGGCTTAGCCTAAGTAGAATAGTATGTGCATAGAACAGAATCTGTAGGGAAGGATATCAGTAGGGTTCTATTGGTAAGTTCCATATATGAGGAACATTTGTAGACAAACTTGGGAATACACTAAATAGAAACTATGAGTAACTAGATGGGTTGTCTAACAGGCTAAGGAAACCAAGTAGAATAGGAATAAACCTAGAAGCCAAAATAAACCTAATTAGATAAAGTTTATTTTTTACTCTCAAATTGTATCTTGATCCTATTAATTCATAAAACAGGTTTATTGGGATTTGACTCAGCTTTTGACCGGTGCCAGCAGCGCAAGACCACAGGCAAGTATACCTTGCCTTTCATGACAACTTTATTTACATGCTTATCTGTTTTCCTTATTCAGTTGATTGCTGATATGTGCTTCGCTATTGCACACTGTTAGCCTTGTAGTTGTATTGGACATGACTTTTTCTTGTACTGGTTTGCATTGTATCGTAGGACGATCACGTTATAGATTGAACTGCTATTTTCTTATTTTGTTTGTTTTCCAACCTGCGAGTCCACACACGGGGCGAGGGCTATCCTTTGCACCTGCGAGTCCACACACGGGACGAGGGTGACTTGTCTCGAAACTAACCTGCGAGTCCACAATCGGGGCGAGGGTTAGTATTACCTTGATTTTCTTATTTTACTTGTTTTCAGCAGTTCATTTATACATAGCTGTTCCTACATTCATGTCTCGCGCTTGTTTAGTTTTTCTGCTTAAATCTTGGATTTCTTTCATGCATGTTAAACTGTTAGAAAGGCTTGTATATTATGTATCTTGCTAGTCCTCTGAGGACCTGATGATCTCTTCAGGTTAGCCGCACTTGAGCCAGGTGCACTCGAGCAGGTTTGAGCTATCATTGGACCACGGTGTCACTGCAGACGAGGATACTTTGATGATTAGCAGTTTTGACTCACTTATTTTTATTCCATGTATTCTTTTGTTCCGTCTACTGGTAGTGGATTTGTGTCCACTGGACGTAACTAGAAATTCTTGATAAACTGGATACTCTATTTATATTATCATTCATTATTCAATTTTATTTGTGTTAGTGGATTGTATCATATCTTGTGGATGAGATCTAGATTGCCTTGTTAGATTCTGTGACTTGTTTATGTATTAGACAACGTTCTACCGCCGACACTGCGACGTAGGCTGGGCTTGGACACGTCTCTTTTCTGAAAAATGGGTGCGGGTCGTGACATTAAGAATGTGATATAGGACAGAAAGCTCTAGTGCAGTGACATCTTCTTTCGAAGTGGATTTCGAAAGAATAATGGAATAGATGATGCGATGTAACTCGTAGTTAAAAAGTTCAAGTTATTGGACTTGAACTTTCCAGGACGAGAACGTGCTGGCGCACAAAGCTTATTCTTGAAACTAATAAGGGTCGTGCCCTCGGGAAAGTCGAAGTCGATGATGTCATCGAGCGGGGCACCTTCGTTTGGAATACCAAGGATTTCTGCTAGCAACATATCATCGAATTCGATATCGATTTTGCCTATACGGGTTCTTGCGATAAAAGTATCTAATACGAAGTTACAGTAAAATAATCTAAGGGCATTAGTAGCTATAGGGAATTATTAGGTAACGAGACGGTATAACACTAATACCTCAAACAAAGGACAATGATCTGGAAATATAGTCCATTTAATCGGAGCGCCTGTGCATATTGTACACATAGCAAAATCGACATACCATAGCAAAGCTTGGTCATGAGTTTTGAAGTAAAACTCATCAGACACGCCGTCACCGGATTGGACCGGAGAAAAGAGTGAATCCGTATTCGGATCTGAAGATGATGCCTCTTCACTGGCATTAGTCTTCTTCCACTTAGAAGGATTGAATCCCTTAGGCATTCTTTTCCAAAACTAGATAACCCTAAAAATTTGAAAGTGGAGGAAAGAAGGAGTTATACATTTCGAGAATCAAGTATATTGTAGAGGATGCGATTCTCCGCACGAATCCAAATTTTGGATTTATTTTTCCACGTAGATTGGAAGAAAAGGTGTGTAAAAGAGCTAGTGTTTGGGGGGTCCTTTGGCTGCTGCTGTGATGACGTAATTTAGAAGAGATGAAGAGGAGGCCTCGGGTTCTGACTAAAAACTTACAGCACCAATATAACTCTGGCCGAATTCAGACCGAACTCGGGCCGAATTCGCCTAGGGTTCTCCTGGGTTTTTAAATAAAATTTATGGGCCACATCCTTTTCATCAACTCGTTTCAAATATTTAATTCAAAGTTTAGTAATTATAAACTTCAAATAATATAATTAATATTTTTTTATAAATTAACTTTCGTTACTCAACGTATGTTTTAGATTAGCTATAGGAGTATTGTCCCAGCTAACGGGAGTTCACCGGAGAACAATTAAGTATCGCTTCGCTTCGACCATAGTCGTAGTGACAGACAGACTCTTTGTAGGCTTGTCTCGAAAACAATTATTGAGTATTAAAAATATTAATTAATAAAACAAAATTAATTAATATTATTGACATCTAAAATTCCTAATTCTCGACGTAAATAATTGAAATGATCTTCCGCTAGAGGTTTTGTAAAAATGTCAGCCAATTGATTCTGTGTGTCTATGTATAATTGATGATCTCTAAGAAAATGATGTCGAATCTCGATATGCTTAGTATGAGAATGACATTCTGGATTCTTAGCCAAATTAATAGAACTAGTGTTATCATAGAAAATGGGTATGTGTGTGAAATGTAATCCAAAGTCTTCTAAAGTTTGCTTTATCCACAAAATTTGTGCACAACAACGTCCTGCGGCGATATACTCAGCCTCAGTTGTTGATAATGCGACAGAATTTTGTTTCTTGCTAAACCAAGAGACTATGGCTTTTTCAAGGAAATGACATGTGCCGTTGGTACTTTTTCTATCTACTTTGCATCCAGCAAAATCAGCATCAGAATAACCGGTTAGGTCAAATGACGTAGTTTTAGGATACCATAAGCCGACAGAAGAAGTGCCATTAAGGTATCGGAAGATATGCTTAACTGCGCATAGATGTGATTCCTTAGGATTGGCTTGAAAATATGCACACAAGTAAACACTAAACATAATATCTGGTCGACTAGTAGTTAAGTACAGTAAGCTACCAATCATACCTCGATACTTACGTATGTCGACGAATTTGCCTTGTTCATCAATATCAAGCTTGGTTGAAGTCGCCATTAGAGTGCTAAGTGGTTTGACTACTTCCAGGTCGGACTTCTTTAATAAATCTTTTGTGTACTTTGCTTGATTTATGAACGTTCCATTGTTGGTTTGTTTGATTTGCAGTCCGAGAAAGAATTTCAGCTCTCCCATCATGCTCATCTCAAACTCATTCTGTATACACTTTGAAAATTCTTGACAAAAAGATTCATCAGTGGATCCAAAAATAATATTATCTACATAGATTTGAATCAAAAGAAGATTGCTATTCAAAGATTTTATAAACAGTGTAGTGTCAACCTCTTCCTTTGAAAAACCATTGTCATATAGAAAAGAGCTTAGACAATCATACCAAGCACGAATGGCTTGTTTCAAACCGTATAAGGCTTTCTTCAACTTGAAAACATAATCAAAATTTTTGAAATCAGTAAAACTTAGAGGTTGAGCAACATAAACTTCTTCTTTTAGAAAACCATTTAGAAATGCACTTTTAACATCCATTTGAAATAATTTGAAATTATGAAAACATGCAAATACACATAACATGCGAATGGACTCTAATCTCGCAACTGGGACATAGGTCTCATCGTAGTCGATACCTTCTTCTTGATTGTATCCTTAAGCTACGAGTAGAGCCTTATTACGAGTCACTAAACCATTCTCGTTCAGTTTGTTTCAAAATACCCAACGGGTGCCAATGACCGGATGATCTATGGGCTTGGGAACAAGTTTCCATACTTGATTTCGTTCGAATTGGTTTAATTCCTCTTGCATAGCATCTAACCAAAAATTATTACTACATGCTTCTTCAATATTTTTGGGTTTAAGTTGTGAGATAAAAGCAACACAGGAAGATATATCTTTATTAGAGGAACGAGTACTTACCCCCTTGGTAATCTCACCAATTACCAAGTCCTTTAGATGATCTGCCAAGAATTTTATCTCTTTTGGCATATCCTTAGGATTGCTTGTTCCGGCTTCTGGTTCTGTATGTGATCTGCTTGAAGACTCAGCTGGTGCTTGGTGTGAAGGTTCTGCATCTTTGTGTGAAGGTTTTGCAGTAGCTGTACTTGGTGTACTTACGTCTTCATTATCGTCATCGACTGAATGTTGATTTAGTTCATCAAACTTGACATTAATTGATTCTTCGATGATCATGGTTCTCTTATTGAAGACTCTGTACCCTTTGTTCTTTGTCGTATAACCTAAAAAGATACTTTCATCGGCCTTTTCATCAAATATACTAAGGTTGTCTTTAGTATTAAGAATAAAGCATTTACAACCAAATATCTTGAAATATGAAACAGTGGTGTTCTATCAAACCATAACTCATAGGGTGTCTTCTTCGGTATAGGTCGAATCGGAACCCTATTGAGAATATAGCACGCTGTATTGACAACTTCAGCCCAAAAGTATTTAGGTAGACTAAACTGGTTCAACATTACTCTAGCCATTTCAGATAGAGTTCTATTCTTACGTTCCACAACTCTATTTTGTTGTGGAGTCCTAGGGCAGAAAAACTCATGCAAATAACCGTGTGTGTCACATAATTGCTTGAACTCTGTATTCTCAAATTTGCCGCCATGATCACTACGGATGCGAGTAATCATGAAACCTTTTTCATTCTGTATTTTCTTGCAAAAGGTGACGAATTCTGACAAAGCATCATTCTTGCGTGTAAAAAAAATATACCCATGTGTATCTAGAGAAATCATCTATAATGACAAATGCATATAACTTACCACCTTGACTAGCAATTCTACTAGGTCCAAATAAATCCATATACAATAATTGTGGATGTCTAGTGGTACTTACAGTGTTCTTGGATTTAAAGACGGATCGGGTAGCTTTGTTCTTTTCACATTCGCTACATACCGTATCCTTCTTGAAAGATATATCCGGTAAGCCGCATACCAACTTTTTTGTGGATAGTTTTGAAATTGTGTACATATTTGCATGACTGAGTCTCATATGCAATAGTTGACTCTCAATGCTCTCGGCCATGAAGCATCTACCTGCTCTGTTAGCAACTTCTAACAAATAGAAAACATATATGTTGTCTTCCCTGATACCTTCAAGATGGTACTCCCAGTTGAGCTATCAACTATAGTTCATTTGTCTTTGACGAAGTTAATGCCATAATCGTGATCAGCTAAATGTCTTATGCTGAGCAGATTATATTTTAACTTGGTAACTAGAAAAATATCTTTAATCACAGGATAGGGAGCCTTACCAATTTCACCGATACCGATTATGTACCCTCTCAAATTATTACCAAAGGAGACGTATCCTTCTTTATTTCTCTTCGACAATGTTGTGAATAATGATGCATCATCGGTCATGTGTCGTGAGAAACCACTGTCGAGGATCCATTTGCTTCTAGCATGTGAGGGGCATCCCACCTACAAAACAGTTTGCAGATAAAACTCTTGGTACCCATTTCTTGTAGGGTCCTGACATGTTAGTCTTTGGTATCCATGCATAAACATTTAGATCTACTAATTTTCTAATTCTACATGCAGAGGATATATGACTAATGAGGCCACAATAATAATATTTTGCATGTTGAGTGTTGAAAGTTGTGTGAGGTGCATGATTGGTAGGTTTTGGTTTTCTAGTATAGAAAAATGCATGCCTATTAGCCTTCTTGGGCATTGGTTTGGTATGGTTTGGTCTGACAGTGTTTGATTTGGGTGTGTTCCGATGATTCGGTAATTGACACGTGTTAGAATAGGAAGGAGCAACTTCAGGCCGTTTTCCTAAACTAATTTCCAACTTTTTGGAGGTGTCATATAATCTAGTATAGTCAGATGTAAGTGTTTCCATTCTGACTTGTGCACATTGGAGACTCTTTCTCTCCTTAGATAGGTCTTCCTTTAGCTAGATGATAGTTTGGTCTTTTTCTTCGGATAACTTGGTAGTCTCGTGTAACAACAACTTATAGAAGAAAGCTCACCAGACTCAATAGAAGAAATATTATTTATAATATCAGCTAGTTGGTCGGTAAGTCTTCCTATCTCACCTTTGTACTCTTTAAGCACATTCTTAGAGGTTTCATATTTACTATGCAGTTTCCTGTAGTCATTTAACTGGTCACTGAAAGCCTCTCCTAGTTATTTAAAGGTGAAATCATCATAAGGATCAAACAAAGGATTAGTGGTTACCTGATCGCAAGCCATTAACCATACATTTGCAGCGTCATCCGATTATTCGTCTTCTGAGTCGCTGGCTTTGTTCTCATGCCATATGCTTATGTTGGCATATTTTCTTGATGTAGATCTCTTCAGGTAGCCTTTGTCATATTTGCTGCTTTTTCTTGTTGATGATGATGCTGTTGGACAATCTTTCTTCATGTCCTTTCTTCTTACATCCATAGCAAATAGGATCTTCCTCGTTATTGTTGCTGTTGCTGTCTTTTGTTCTTCTATTGAATCTCATGAACTTCTTGAATTTTCTTACCAGAAGAGCCTGATCTTCAGAGTCAGAGTTGCTGTCGTCAGAATCATCTTTGACAGTTCTTCTATGTTGAGCCTTGAAAGCGATCGACTTCTCTGAATTCTCCTTTGGTGTAGTATCTTCAAAGTCTTGAAGTTCCAACTCGTGAGTGAGTAGCTTACCCATGAGTGTTTCCAGAGACATTGTTGAGAGGTCGTTTCCTTCAATGATTTTGTAGCCTTTGAAATCCAGTTCTTCGTGAGAGCTCATAGAAGTTTGAGCATCTTCTCATAGTTACTGTATTCCTTGCCTAATGAAGACAAAGGATTTACAATATCCAGGAATCTCGTAAACATCTTAATGACGGATTCATTTAGCTCTATTTTGAACACCTCGTACTTTTGAGTAAGTTTGCTGATCTTCGGCTCCTTGACTTGTGTTGTTCCTTCGTGGGTTACTTCGAAAAGTTTCCACACTTCATTCGATGTTGTGCAAGTCGACACCCTGTTAAACTCAGTTCTGTCTAAAGTACAAAATAAAGCGTTAATAGCACGTGCGTCAAGAATATCCTTTTTCTTCTCATCCTTAGTATATTTATCATAAGATTTATCAGCTAAAACTCCCTCAACAATAATACGAGGAAGCTTTTTGTAGCCATCAATAACTATAGAACATAAGTCAAAATCAAGAGATTTTAAGAAGAAGCTCATCCGTGTTTTCAAATAAGTGTAGTTTGTGCCGTCAAACAGTGGAAGTCTGTTTGTGGCTTAGCCTTCACTTGTGAATTTCATAGTTGGCATGTGTAATGTTGTGATCTATAAAACAATTAAATATAACTACAATTTTACCTTGCTTTATCTTTATAACCTGCTCTGATACCAATTGTAGGAATGAAGTCGTAAAGCAGAATACTCTAGAGGGAGGGTGAATAGAGTAGGCATCAGAATATTTCTAATTAAAAACTTGTTAGCAGTTAGATCACAAAAATAATATCAATAATCACAAAATAATAACTGTAAAAAAAAGAGATCATAAGGCAAACATAAACACAACGATGTATACTAGTTTTCCTCTTATGAGGACTAGTCCAATCGAAAGAACTCCAGCTTCCAGTTGAATCCACTATTGGAAAATCTTGCAAGTTTTCATACGAAGTCCTTGCAACTTCTACAGATGCGAGCTTTGATACGAAGAACTCGACCAATTTAATTTTGAAGAGTCTTTCTTCAATCAAGCCTCTGATTACAATTTCTCTGAAATCTTCTAGACCGCACCGTACCGACAAATTGACTAGAGAATTGTAACTGGCTTGGGATTTGAAAATAAAAGCTTTTTAGAACTCTTTGAAAGAAACGTAAGCTTTAGAAGAGAAGGGATGAAAGTGAATGAGTGATTTGAAATGATCAGAATTCTTATCTATTTATAGTTTTTCCAAAGGCAAAACTCTGCCAGAATTCGGATAGAATTCGGACAGAACTCTTTGTAACAAACCGTAATTGAAGGGAGACCAAGTTCAAAAATCTAATGTTCACATAACGTTCACTAACCGAACGCTGGCCGAACTCTGGCCGAACTAGGGCCGATTTCTGTCAGGGTTGGTCAGGGATATTTTAAAAATAATTTTTGGGCTTTTAAAAAATCCTTTAGAAGCTTTTTGTAAATAAGGGATGTTTTTCAAAAACATAGGTCATTTTTGAAATCGATTTTAGATAGCCTATTTTCCAGTACGACTCGGTATACAATGTATTCCTAGACTCAATAAAAGTAAAAATGACATTGTATAAAAAAATACAATCTCGAGTGGCAAACATAGCTTCGGTCTTGAACTGAGTAGATATCCAATCTTGATCAGTGTCCAAGTATCCAAAACGTCTCGAGTAAACATCTGAGTAGCTCCGTATATCGAGACAGAGTTTGATCAATTATTAAAATTAGGTTTGACCATGACAAATGGGCCAACAAATATAATTGAACCCAAAATAAAATTTAAACTTTGAAATTAATTTCCAATTTCTAAATTTTTTTATGTTGTAGATTTTTGTATCAGCTTTCTGAAATATAAAACAAATCACAAAAGTGAGTTCGGAATCTCCAAAATCTCAAAAATAATGCGACGCATCAATTTTTGGACGACTGGCACTCAAACAATTTTACATAAAAATATATTATGAATTTGATAAAATAAATTATGATTATCGAAGGTAAACTCAATACGGTTCAAACCAAAAACATTTAGAGGCAAAATGGAGTGTGGAGTTAGGAGTTATGGCCCTTCGAAGTTGATACAACCTTTGAAAACAAAAGCCTGAATTTATGATGAATTTTTTGCTCTTTTGGATGGAAAGAAGAAAAATTTTGGGGAAAAAATGAGAGATGATTTTATTTCATAAGTGTTCATTAGGTATAATAATGAGTAGAGATTACCTAATTCAAATATGATTAGAATTTAATTAATGTGGATATGATTATGATTACCAATTTTGAATATGATTAGGATTAGTTAAAATAAGAAATAGTTTAAATTATTATAGATATGATTCCAATTGGACTAGATGTATTTAATTGCAGTTATAAGATAAGGGTTGGTTTGAAGGAATTCTATTAGGATTTCAATTAAAAGAAATCCATATTATTATAAATACTTATTTAAATATAAATTAGGATACTAGTAAAAAATATTTAATCTACTTGTCTACTAACAAATATTCTCTTTGATCAATCCAATCCTATATTGATTTTGAAAATATGATTCTTTTAAAATAAAATTATTCGTTAATTAGAGATAATTAATCAAATAAATTTCAAAACTAGATTAACCAAATCTTAATCCAATATTTAGTCACCATAAATAATTGAAAATAATATTCACTGATATCAAAATAATTTAAAATATATTTTTATTAATAAAAAAATCATATTTAAAATAATTTATCAATATATTTTTATTGGTTAAAGATAATAATCAATAATTTTAAAACTAAATCAGTTAAATCTAAATATAATATTTGATTACAAAAATAATTTAAATTAATATTTAATGTTATAAAATAATTTAAATAATATTTTAATAAACCCAAAATCTATTTTTGAAAATATAATTTGGCAAAACATTTTTTCTTTATTCGAAAATATTTATGATTTCCCTGTTTAGAAATTCAAAATAAAATTTTCTAACAAAAATATTTCAAATAAATAAATAAAATATTAAAAAAATGGGGAACAGGGGTTACAACTTTGCTACAGAGACTACGTCAAAACGCAAGTAAACGTGCTGCACACAAGAAATCATGACCACGAGTTTAGATTGCCGAATATTTTGGTAGAGTCCTCCCCTCCCCATGCTCTAAAAATATCCTGTCAAGTCACGTATGAATCATGTACCGGTCAAGTCACGCAAGCTAGTACAACATACTATCACAGAGTTCATAGCCACGCATATCTCATGTCAGACTCCGTATCAAGTCACCATCATATATTGTGTCTGTATCCTGTGGTCCGTCGTGTTAATGAACACGAATATGATATATCACAATGCCTAAGGTTGATACCTAATATCAATATATTGACATTGGTACTTGAGTAACCTCCGGATGCTAAGTAGCAACTAATCCTACGTTCACAATATCTATGAAATACAACAATAAAGAATAATAATAATAATAATAATAATAATAATAATAATAATAATAACAAACTGGAACATTGGCAAGGTACACTTGCCTGCAAACTCTGATTGCGCGTATGTTTGACCAACTCCAAAGTCCTCGCTACTCTCGTCACGTCCACCTATAATAAATATTATATTATTAATAACTCACTACCACTCACCTTACATAGACCTTAATAATATATATATACCAAACTAGTCATATTGACTACTCTACTTAATATAACATACATAATATTAGATCAGCCTATAAAAATAATATATTATTGACATAATTTTTTTACTTTTATTTATTGAAAAATATTTATAAATATTCTATAATAATATTAATATATTTTATTCATAGAAAAGCATATGTACAAGTATTGTATTGATTCTACATCAATATGCATAGACTTGTTCCATGGTTTGGCTTCCGAAACGATAAATTCTAAATAAACGTTAATTCTGAAAATACTATTGATTATGTAAAAATTGGTTTTCTTATCAAAAAATTCCCAATAATTATTTTGGTAATGGTATACGAAGTTTCAAATCAATTGAATATGTTAGTCTATTTGCAAACAATCGATGGAAAAACTCAGTTGCAATCCCTAAGAAGAGATACAAAGAATGCAGTTGCAATCCCTAAAAAAGAGATGCAAATAATGCAGTTGCAATCCCTAAAAAAGAGATGCAAATAATGCTGATTGCGTAGCCTAAACGATTAAAAAATCGAATCGCGTTTGCAATAGCGGTTTCTCGAAGGCAACAAGAGATGATCAACAACAGTTGAGTCTCAGATTCTCGAAGGCAACAGAAAGAGGAAGGAAGAAGAAGAGCGGATCTCGCTGGGGTGTTGAACACCGGCGCTCAAAGCTATACCCGCAGTACGGATAAGCTCCCAGGAACCAGCAAGTTCAGGAGAACTTCTGGAACGCTCGTAAGTCAATATTTGAGACTTGAACGGGCTTCCTGGACTTAACAGACTCCCTCAACTCTCTTCTTGGTGCATCTTTCAAAGGAAGCCAAGGGGCTCTATTTATAGAGTGGAGTTGAGACTTCACCTCTTCTCCTATCCGATGTGGGACTAAAATACCAATACTCAAAAATAGAGTTTGATATTTTAGATCATCCCACAATCAGCATAGAAGTGTGCCAGTCCACGCCTACCCCCCGAACCCTCCCGTGCATGCACGAGACATCTTGGAGTCCGCGTCCGAGTCCGAGTCCGCACAACAAAAATTAACTTACATCCTTGTTGGATTTAATCCTTTTTTCTTCTAGGAAAATACTTCCACATGGCACAAACTTGTGCCCCACTACACCTCATGTGCACACCTCAACACAAGCAATGCATTATATTGAGATACTCACCATTTGGTGTAGCCGATGTGGGACTATCTTTTCTAGTCCAAAGGCAAAAACACCAACAATCCCCCACATATCTCAATATATGGGTTGAGCGTTCCCCATAGTGATTGTCCATCATGCATTAGGAGAGATGTCGCTATGACTTGAATCTTCCCGCATAGGTTAAATAACAGCATGATACAAGAATGGACTAAGCCTTGAATTCTGCACCATAACTGCAATTCTTCCTACTCACATAGTGACATCAACTGTGCTTCTGGCTGCACATTGAAGGCCTTGTGCCAGCCTGGTTTCAGTGTATAATTTTTGGGCGTCTACAAGTTTACCCTCAAGAGACGGCCTGATATCTCTATCCATACACTATAGGTGAGTTCTATATAAAGAGTCATTGGCATGAAGCATTGCGCTTCTTTGCGGTGCTACGCCGCTATGACATGGCTGACAAAGCCAAGGCATTACCCCTACCTGGGAACCTCATCGTAGTGTCATACTACTGTAGCATGAGGTCTCAAGCCTCTTTGTAGTGCCAAACTACCCAGCATGAAGCCTTGCGCTCCCTTGTGGTGTTACGCCACTATGACATGGCTTGCAAAGCCGAGGCTTTACCCCTACCTGGGTACCTCATCGTGGTGTCATGCCACTGTAACATGAGGACACCGGCCTCTTTGTAGTGCTGCCTACATCTCTTTATTACGATTATGCAACATTAGGCTACCTGCCTATATGCGGTGCTACGCCGCCTGTAACTTGGCTAACAAAGCCGAGGCATTACCCCTACCTGGAAACCTCATGGTGGAGTTACCCCACTGTAGCATGGAGTTGTAACACTCCTTTGTGGTTGTTACGCCACCATGCTTCCTGTAAAGCATAACAGACCTTCACTCAGTCTGAGAACTCATTAAGGCATTATGCCATCCTTCTCACAGGATCAATTTTCCGTAGAAAATTCATAGTAGACAACAGTGGTTCTGGGTCCGAAACCCTTATATGTTCCACAGAACAAGTGCCCACTGTTAACTAATATTTTTCCAGTCAATAGTCCTCCCTTGAATCAAAAAAATTAGATATCTGGTAGATTTCTCTTTGAACCAATAACATAAAATTTATTGATAGGATTATAATGACACAATATTAGAATGCCTTCAAGCCCATCTTCCTTGCTGTGTCCTCGACCAGCTGACGCTTGAGACCCTTCGTGAACGGATCCGCCAGGTTTTCCTGACTCCGAACATCGATCACTGCAATGACGCCCCTTTTTATGAGATCGTTCACTGCTCTGTGCTTCAACCGCACAGTCCTCTTCTTCCCGTTGAAGAGTTCATTTGATGCTACTGCTGCTGCCGCCTGGTTGTCACAGTATATCGGAATCGCCGGTATCTGAGCCCCAACCATTGGAAGGTCATACATGAGCTCCCGAAGCCACTCTGCTTCATCTGCTGCAGCGTCCAATGCAAAGAATTCAGATTCCATGGAGGAGCGAGATAACATAGTCTGCTTCTTCGACTTCCACGATATAGCAGCTCCACCCATGGCGAACACATATCCACCTGTGGAATATTTGCTCTCCACCTCTGAACACCAGCTAGCATCACTGAAGCCTTCCACTACTGACGGATCTCCGCTGTAGTATAGTGCATATGTCTGAGTCTTCTTGAGATATCTCATAACACGCTTCACAGCTTTCCAATGCTTTACACCTGGATTGCTCGTAAATCGACTCAACATTCCCACTGCAAAGGCTATGTCAGGCCTTGTGGCAGTAGTAGCGTACATCAAACTTCTGATGACGCTAGCGTACTCCAACTGCCTGACGCTCTTCTTCGAATTTGGCTCCAGTTTCAGATCACTCCTGTACGGTGTATCAATAATAGGAAGATCTTGATACCCGTAGCGAGAGAGCATCTTCTCAATGTAATGAGACTGTGACAGCGCTATTCCAGTGCCTGTCCGGATGATCTTGAGCCCTAAGATTACGTCGGCATCCCCCAAGTCCTTCATACTGAACTTGGTCGAGAGAAATTTCTTTGTCTCTGTGACGCAGCTTAAATCCGTACCTAGGATTAGCATGTCGTCCACGTATAGACAAACGATTACTCCTCTTCCGTCAGCAAACTTCGTATAGACACACTTGTCTGTTTCACTGACCCTGTAGCCATTTGACCTTATCACCTTGTCAAACTTCTCATGCCACATTTTGGGAGCTTGCTTCAAACCATACAGAGACTTCATCAACTTGCAGACTTTGTCTTCCAGACCTCTGACGACAAAACCTTCTGGTTGTTGCATGTAGATCTCTTCGGTCAGCTCGCCATTAAGGAATGCCGTTTTCACATCCATCTGATGTATCACCAGCTTGTGTATTGCTGCTAAAGCAATTAACAATCTGATAGTTGTTATCCGAGCTACTGGAGCATAAGTGTCAAAGTAGTCGATCCCCTGCTTCTGAGCAAACCCCTTGGCCACTAGCCTGGCCTTGAACTTGTCAATGGTTCCATCTGCTTTCATCTTCTTCTTGAAGATCCATTTGCATCCGATGGGTCTTGCTCCTTCTGGTAGGTCGACCAATACCCATGTGTTATTGGAGGTGATTGAGTCAATCTCGTTGTCAATCGCCTCCTTCCAGAATATAGCATCTCTGGTCTTCATCGCCTCATCATAGGTAAGCGGATCTGCTTCCACATGATAGGTGACGAAGTCATCTCCGAAGTCTTTCGGCCTCCTCGCTCGCTTAGTTGACGGCTCAGCGAGTTCTGGTTCAGCTGGTGTCTCCTCGACAACAACTCCATCTTGGACTACTGGTTCGATAAAGATCTCTGTCTGCTCCGCACCCTCATTATTCTCCGGAATGTCCGCGAGAACAATGTTCTTGTGCCTTGCAAACTTTTCTTCAAAATATTCAGCATCGCGAGATTCGATGATATGATTTGACTCGATATTAAGGAATCTCCGAGCATCACTCTTCTCGACATACCCCAGGAAGATCGCCTTAGTAGTCCTTGTCCCCAGCTTCTGAATCTTTAGATCCGGGAGCTTCACATAAGCCAGGCACCCCCACTCTCGAATGACATTCAGGTTGGGTCTGACTTTGAACCAGAGTTCATGAGGAGTTATGTCGGAAGTTGCATACGGCACTCTGTTCAGAATGAAAGTGGCCGTTAATGCAGCTTCTCCCCAATAGCACTTTGGGAGACCCGCAGTCAACAGCATAGAATTCATCATCTCTGTCAACGTTCTGTTCTTCCTTTCTGCTACTTCGTTGGATTATGGAGAATACGGAGCCGTCGTCTCGTTGATGATTCCATGTTCTTTGCAGAATGATGAGAATTCATGAGACCTATATTCCCCACCTCGATCACTCCTCAGCCTCTTGAGTTGTTGTCCAGTTTGCCGTTCAGCCTCGGCCCTGAACTCCTTAAACTTCTCGAATGCTTCGTCTTTAGATTTGAGTAAATAGACGAAGGCATACTTGGTGAAGTCATCGATGAAAGTAATGAAATACTTCATCCCGGCCTTTGTAGAGAATTGTTTGAAGTCACAGATATCTGAGTGAACCAACTCCAGAAGATCTGTGCTTCGATGGACCCTGTGGAAGGGTTTCCTAGTGATCTTCGTCTGAGCACATATCTCACATTTCTCTACCTTACCCCCACACTTGGAGATAAGTCCTAGACTAGACATTTTGTTTATTCGCTTACAATGAACATGTCCTAGTCTATTATGCCACAACTCAAGTGAGTAATTCAAACAAGTGATAGCATTGACATTATTATGCTGGGTTACAACAAGCTGAATTTTGTACATTCCTTCAGTCTGAAAAGCTTTCCCGAAGAAAGTACCCTTCTTGGACATCACCATTTGGCCAGCATTGATGTCCATCCTCAAGCCTGCGTTGCAGAGCAGGCTCCCAGAGATCAGGTTCTTTGCGATTGCAGGAACATGCTTCACACCTTGAAGCGTCAGAATGTTCCCCGATGTAAGCTTCAGCTCCACCGTCCCGATCCTCAGTACTTCAGCTTGTGCCTGGTTCGCCATCATGACTTTCTCGGAAGTAGGCTCATAGGAGACGAACCAGTCCTTGTCTGAATAGACATGACATGTCGCGCCAGTGTCTATCCACCAGTCCAAGTCTACCCCTACAGTTGCAACCTGTGCTATCATGGCAACCTGATTAGTAACCAAAGAAACCTTGTTAGGCTCATCTTGCTCTTTGGGCTTGGACTTGCATTCACTTTTATAGTGACCCTTCTTGCCACAGTTGAAGCAAGTCACATGGGACTTGGACTTCTGTTGCTTGAATCCTGGACCCTTCACTTTCAGATTCGAGAAGTCCTTCTTCTTGTGGTGAGAAGCCGCCTGCTTCCCTTTGTTCTCTCTGGTGGCTTGAACCAGATTCGCCGTTGCTAGTTGCTTGGACAGGGTGTCCAACTTCTGTTGAGAGCGCATCTCGTCCTCAACATGAATCTCGCTGAGGAGATTATCCAGGCTAATCTCCATCTTCTTCCTATGCATCCTTGCATAGATGTTGCTCCATCCTGGAGGAAGTTTTGCCACGATCCCTCCAACGACGAACTTGTCGACGAGGGGCATGCTATCGTCCTCCAGTTTCTGGCGCAGCTTCAGGAACTCTTTCACTTGGGGCAGCATGGTCTTCTCGTCTTCAAAGACCCATTTGTGGTATTTTTCAACCATGAACATCTTCGACCGGGCCTCGTCGTCGTCATACAGCTTCCCCACGGACTCCCAGATCTCTTTGGCTGAAGTCCTCTTTGTGTAGGACTCGGCCAGAGAGTCTTCCATGGAATTCAGGATCAGCAGCCTGCATATGCTGTTATCCTTTTTCCACTTCGTCTGCTTGCTCGTAGCAGCGGCCAGAACAGCAGCAGATCCTGTTGCTGGAACGATTGGTTCTTCCTCATCCAACACGTGATCAACATCCACGAGTTGAAGGTTCAGAGTCACCTTTCGCTTCCAGATCTGGAAGTGTTCGCCGTCGAATTTCTCCAACTTGTTAAAGCCGGTATCGACAAGCGAAGCACGAGTGTTTTCCATCGAATCGTATAGCTTTGAGATTGTTAGTCTATTTGCAAACAATCGATGGAAAAACTCAGTTGCAATCCCTAAGAAGAGATGCAAAGAATGCAGTTGCAATCCCTAAAAAAGAGATGCAAAGAATGCAGTTGCAATCCCTAAAAAAAAGATGCAAATAATGCTGATTGCGTAGCCTAAACGATTAAAAAATTGAATCGCGTTTGCAATAGCGGTTTCTCGAAGGCAACAAGAGATGATCAACAACAGTTGAGTCTCAGATTCTCGAAGGCAACAGAAAGAGGAAGGAAGAAGAAGAGCGGATCTCGCTGGGGTGTTGAACACCGGCGCTCAAAGCTATACCCGCAGTACGGATAAGCTCCCAGGAACCAGCAAGTTCAGGAGAACTTCTGGAACGCTCGTAAGTCAATATTTGAGACTTGAACGGGCTTCCTGGACTTAACAGACTCCCTCAACTCTCTTCTTGGTGCATCTTTCAAAGGAAGCCAAGGGGCTCTATTTATAGAGTGGAGTTGAGACTTCACCTCTTCTCCTATCCGATGTGGGACTAAATACCAATACTCAAAAATAGAGTTTGATATTTTAGATCATCCCACAATCAGCATAGAAGTGTGCCAGTCCACGCCTACCCCCCGAACCCTCCCGTGCATGCACGAGACATCTTGGAGTCCGCGTCCGAGTCCGAGTCCGCACAACAAAAATTAACTTGCATCCTTGTTGGATTTAATCCTTTTTCCTTCTAGGAAAATACTTCCACATGGCACAAACTTGTGCCCCACTACACCTCATGTGCACACCTCAACACAAGCAATGCATTATATTGAGATACTCACCATTTGGTGTAGCCGATGTGGGACTATCTTTTCTAGTCCAAAGGCAAAAACACCAACAGAATACATAGAACTCATGAATTTTGGTGTTTCGATATTACGGTAAAATGTCCAAATTTTTAATAAATAGTAAATAAAACCAACATAATGCAAAACTATATGCGTTGGAAAGCTCTGGAAGTCGAGCTTCTTATAAATATATAGGAAGGGCTAAATTGGTCCAGAAGTGGTTGAAAACATGCACACAATAAAACTGGTCTGTTCTGGACACGTTTTCGTAGAACGGTCGAACTAATCGTTTGGAACTTTGTTGTGGTCCAATTGGAAAAAAAATAGACACACAGATCTTTCTATTAGTTTTGGTTTCATAAAAAAGATAAGGTAAGTAAGTATACGAAATCCTAGATACAAAATAGCGTACCTGCTGTGACGAATTCAGATTTGGTTTCCAAACTTCAGGTGACATCTAGGCTCCGAAACTATCCACAAAGTTGTCATGGCTCCTTGAGGACTTGCTAGGACATTAGGAGAAGGTCTTGGCTTCGTGTTAGAGGTGGTGGAAGGGTCAAAGGGGTCTGGTGTTAATGTTTTGGCCGATAGGAATTTTTTGTGCACGCATGGGAAGATAAATGATATGTGCTCAGTTTTCAAAAATTTTAATAAATAAAAATTTGTAAGAAATTAGGAGGGGCATGGGTTTACGTGATAAAGGGAATTTCAGAAGGATTTAAACTTGTTTGGTAGGGTTTGGAAGAAATTTGATAGTTGAAATCAAAGGTGTATCTTAAAGAGATTTGATTGGATCCAAATTAGAAAAGTAGTTATAGAATTTGATTTAAATTATATTTCATTAATGTGGCTACTATTAATCCACAAAATTAATCTAAAATAGGTCTAAGAGTTTAGGGCACCCTAGAATATGCTCTACAAACCCTACTTGGACTAGTTTTGGGTCAGTAGAATCTTTGTGATCGATTTGAGTCCAATATGTCTATAGTTTCGAATGTGTGCCATTTAAAAATAAATGGAACATGAAAACTCAATTGAGTGGTACACCATTGGCAATGTGTAGTAGGCTCAAAATAGGCCAAAACTATATATTGGGTCAAATAGTTTTGATCTATGTTGAGTTCCGAACTCAAGTTGGAACTAGATTGAGAAATCGATAGTTGTTGTACTTCAAAAATCAAAGCTACGCTAAAGTACTACTATAGTCATTATTGACTTTATAATATAATTTAATATTAAAATATTCATATTAAATAAATAAAAATAATAAAAAATAAATTCCAAAAATCAGAGGCTTACAACCTACCCATCGTCGAAATTTTTTTCCTCAAAATTAAAATAACACTACCATGCAAAATCTATAACGTAAGAATGATTAAGCTAAATGTTACCAAAATCCGCAATAAATGGGGATATCGCTCGAGCCTGGAATCCTTATGCTCCGAGTAGATTCTCTTGGAGAATGATACTTCCATGCAACCCGTACTAATCTAATCGTCTGCCCTCTAAACGTCTTCTCAATAGTATCCAAGATACCAACTGGCTGCTCTCCGTATGATAGTCTGGGTCCCACTGTGATCTCGAAATTGTGGACCACATGGTTGGGATCCGTCGTATATTTCCTCAACTGTAAGATATGGAATACATCATGCACTCCCTTTAATGGTGGAGAGATGAAAGACGATATGCCACTTCTCCAACACGCTCAATATTACCAATGTGTTATAAATCTAGAGGTAATGTTTCTAACTTGGCTCTTACACCTTTATCTATGACTAACCATAGAAAAATCATACTTCCTTTGTAATTCTGTCAATCCATAAACTATATACTATATTCCTATAGGTTACATCACCAACTTATATAGTAGTTCAATTAGTGATCCACTCCTCCTACCTATAAGCAATCTATACAATCCATACAAGTAAGCCTAACCAATGATACCTATTGGGGTAAAGGTCGAGGGTGAACTAGATGGCTACATAATCCTATTGGTCATCCTTCTAGTCCTATCCTTTTATTGGTTATTTCAAGACTAGTCTTACCATGTATAGAGATGGTCGTCCATTCTACTTAGATCTTCTTACTCTATCTAGCACTCTGAGAATACTAACTATTTTGACATTATCATTAGATAATAATTTCTCTAGTACTTCTAATCTAAGCCCTATCTTAGGCCAAAGATAGCAAAATTTAGTTTATTAATTCTAGGGTTGCTGGTTAGGATCAGACCTTATACCGTACTATATCCTAACTTATTTCTTGGGGAAGTATATATAAAATTCTACACACCTTAGCCATTTACCTAGTCCTATGAAGCATAAAGTCATATATTTGTCGAATAAAAAATTATACAATAATGGTTCTACCCAGTCTTAGGTCCAGCCCTAAGTATAAGGCTTACTAAGCCATTCTATTCTTAACAAAACTTCCTAAAATCTACCAAAGGGGATTCTATTTTCTGAAGGCGCTATAACTAATACTAAGTTTAACATCCTGATCTCCAAAATCGTATATCTAGTATATCTGTTTGGGCAGGTGTAGGAATGCCTATCTATCGAGTAAAAGCTATTTTCTACAAAGTAAAACTCGTATAAAATGGATTATCACTCCACAGTTGGTCTTTCTAGTATTGTTGTTCTACCCTATTCGTGCATAACTAAGATTATCACCCTCCTATGAAACATTTCACTAATAAACCAAATTAAATTGTGCTATACTTCGACGCCAATCCAAATAGCATCAACAATATTGTATTGGCTGTTGCGAATTTCGAATACTGTCCTTGGAATACCCTTTTTTCGTATCTCACTGATGGTATCCTGATATCAAGTCAATAAAATATACCTTTGCTTCTGCCAGCCGGTTGAACCAGTCGATGGCAAACTATACTTCAAGTTACTAGAATGATCTTGGGCTTCAAATGATCAATCAGTTTGAAGATGACGATCACCGACTCATTCCAAAGTATAAACTATCTATCAGGATTTCCTAAGAATGAGACTAGCTAATCTTTAAAGTCATGATATAACTTATACTACTTTAAAGGTCATATATCTCGATTTTAACTAATTCACCCACTTCTATGGCTTGGATTTTCTCCAATTGTGTCTCTTAGCAATATGGTATTTTTACGCTAAAATGTGGTCTGCTATGTCCTAACCATCCGTGATCCTTCTTTGTATAAAAGTATATCTATTCTAACACTGTTTGTTCCACTTTTTACCAAATACTATAGACTGACACCATGGTACAACCTATCATCACGTATCATTTTGATTCATTCCTTTGATAAGAATTTTTCTAGTAAATATCCGTCAAATTACTTTCCGATGTAACTTTACATATGCATACCATCATGTTTTCTATATTCTTCAAATGAACATTTTCTAAACCTATTTGCAACCTTAAAATGTCTTTAAGGATTTTAAAGTACCTTATCGAATCATCATATCTATAACACGACTTTCAAATTCTTTCAACTACAATCGTACATGTGGGTGATCATATTCTAATTAGAAAATCATATCTAACTTTAAAATTCTATCATATGATAATCTAGGTTACTCCATTCATTTCGATTGAGAATCCTATCTTATCTTCCTCAATAAACCAAATTAAACTGTGCTATACTTCTACGCCATCTCTATATAACCATGGTATTCTAATTCGTCTCTACTCACCATAGGTGGATAGCGGAAGGATTGTAGTCCATTGCTCCTAGAGTCTCTCGTTAGGGTTAAATGTCCTATAAGAATTCTATTTTGTCAGTCTGATCTACTCAGTCTATCTAGTTGAGGCCTCTATCCAAACCCTTGCTACCTTAGATAACTAATTTCTTTATAAAACACTTCTATCAACTACGTTCTGTCAAACGATGGAATATAATCCAAATGGTTCATAAAGTATGAGTATTCTTCCTTCAAAAGTAGAAAAAGGTGAGAGTCCAAGACAAGGAGTTCAAGAAGGATAATCGAATTGAATTATGAGTTCCAAAGACGATGGATAAAAACAAAAGGATTTTCAAAGCAATTGTGGATTAAATCCTAATATAGTATCCTATTGTAGGCTCGTTCGGCAAGATAATGTAATCGAAACGATATGCTCTGACCTGCATGGGCCACCACAAAAATATATAATGCCCAGTCCCAAAATACAAAGGATTAGGATACGTATACATGCTAACTACGCATTAAGTAGACTCCGGCCCAGCTTGAATAAGTATAAGCTGTCTTGGTTTTCAAAATCCATTTATCAAATCAACTAACATATACCTATCTCAGTCCACATAATATAATATAAAGAATAATGATATGTATAATAGTTTACAACATATTAACATATATGTTTGGTTAGACCAAAAGAACAATATAGGTCTACAAAACTAGGCTAAATAGCGGAATACAAATAGTGGATAAAATATAAAATCATGATAAATACCTGAATAAAAATAGTAACACATCTGTGATCATGAACTATCTCTACACAACCACTACCTAGAGGGATCACTAGGTCCTTAGGAGAGATAGCAAGGTAAAAAAAATCTGCCAACGTAACAGTAAAAATAAATGAACAAATGGTATCTACTATAACCAGTCTAAGTGCAAATATACAGTTGAGGACAATCCTAATACCATGACCAATCATACATGCAATCACTCTTGGCATCATGATGTGATACCGATGCGGGAACAATCAATCAATATCATAGCTCTGCTATAAGACCATGTCAATACACAAGTAAACATGCTCCACACAAGGAAGCATGACCAGACTGTAAACGGTCAGATATTTCGTTAGAGTCCTTCCCTACCCATGCTTTAAAATTATCTAATCAAGTCATGTATGAATTATGTACCTGTAACAACTCATGCAGGCTAATACTACATGCTATTACAGAGTCCATAGCCACGAATATCTCATGTCAGAATCCGTATCAAGTCAACATCATATATTGTGTCCGTTTTCTATGGTCCATCATTTCAATAAACTTGAATATGATATATCGCAATGCCTATAATTGATACTTGTCATGCCCCAGTCCCAAAATACATAGGACCAGGATACTTAAGTATGCCAGCTACGTATCAAGTAGACTCTAGTCCAACCCGAATTCATATATACTGTCGAGACTATGGTAATAGGTCTAATCATGGCAAGTCAAAACTATATCTCAATCTACATAAACATTAAACATCAAGAAGGAACAATATGGTTCACGGTCTGCAGCCCACTAGCATATATGTCCGAATAGACTAAAAAAAATATGAGTCTATAAAACTAGGCTAACAAGTAGAATAGAAAATGTGATATAAAAATATAATACAGACGATACCTGAAGCACGAAAATAACATGCATCAATCTTACTGAAGAACTCCGCAAAACCAAACAACAATCCTCAACTCAGCTAACCTGGAAGGAAACTAGGTCCTCAGGGAAAATAGAAAGATACATAATAGGTAAGCCACAATGTAACAATATATAAAATAGCATCATGACATAACTATATCAGACCAAACAATGATAATGAATGGGCTAACCTAACTGTGGTAGGTGTATGAGAAAAACTACGTGCACACGAACTGCTAAAGAGAAACAGAGTCAAACCACCATAGCCCTCAATGAACTACGGCTAGAAAGTCAACCCATAGACCTTCGTGGCCACTAGGATAGCAACATAATGCTATCCTTCATGGACACCAGGTTAAACGAAAAAACAAAAATCATTCCATAGACCTTCGTGGCCACTAGAATAGAAAAATAATCCTATCCTTCGTAGACACCAGGCTAACAAAAACAGAATAATAGAATTAGCAGTCCAATCACGTATAATCGTTCTTTCCATCCCGTGCCTCTATATACTAAGAACAAGTCATGACTCGAGATTCATGATAGTTTAAGTAATCAGATGATAACTCTATGACTGTGTAACTTGTCTATAGAAAATCTATGCTAACAACCTATACATGTGAAGATAACAAAATAGCTAACCATGACATATAACCCTAGCATGTATGAACACTAAGCAAGAATAATGCAATATCCTACTATCTGTAATGGTAAACAATATAACAATGAATAGATAAAACTGTAAAATAACTGTATAGAAGTGGCAAGATATACTTGCCTATAATTGTCGCCCATGTCCGTTGTGGTGTCGTTACCCAGTCCAAGTCTTTAGATGATTGAAGCCTAACATTTTTTTTTGAAAACAAATTGATTATTGATAGCATACAACTAGCTTTTCCCACAATTTAGTTCATTATCAAAATTAAGTTTTATATAAATTCTCAACTCACTTTTTTATTCTAGTTAATCAATTAAAATAGATTACTTATTTTATAACTTATTCAAATTTTATACATATATAGGTTAAATTTTTTTTAAAATAATATATAACTAATATAATCTTATACATATTTTATTTCATGAATACTAAATATTAGAAATTTAGCTGTACCATTAAATATATATAAGTACTATATATTTAATAGGTAAAAAAATCTAATGAAGCAATGTCCAGGGTATAAAATGATATGTGAATTGGTAGAGGATTTAAGTTATTACTAACTAATCACAAATGGGTATAAAATGATATGTGAATTGGTAGAGGATTTAAGTTATTACTAACTAATCATAAAGGTTTGGTTCCTAAATAAATATCTAGAATAGCTTAGTTTGCAATTATTCAAATATAGGGGTTACATAAAACTTTAAACTTTGTTTCCCTTGAACGGTAGAGAGAGAGACAAAGATTTTCTCTCTACAGTTATATATTACATGTACAGCTTTAAGGTTCTTTAGCATAAACCTAATCTTCTTCATCCACAAGATTTAAACAGAACAATGCCTACCATTTCAGATTCGACGTCCACATGATGGAGGCATCGGCTTGCTCTTTTTGGATGACAACGAAATACGCCTTTCTTGACGTCATCTCAAGGCTCGGTTCAAATCCACTATTCGTATCTGATGCCTCTGCTTGATATACGACGGCGTGTGTGCACACGAGGTGGGCAGATCACTGGGAAGGTGGTTGTACGAGTCAATGACGAGGCGGATAGCTTTTAGGCTGGTGGTCTTGCATGGAGTTTAGAGAAGAACCAACGGAGGAGAAAGCTAGGCTGGGTGATTCGGCCACAATGGAGGGGTCGACAATACTCTGATCAACGCGTGAGGGAGGCCGAGAGGAAGCGGGTATCGGCAACGTCAGTTTGGAGGAGGTTCATGGAGAGTAAGAAAGATGAGGCTATGGGAGTTTAAGAGTTATTTAAGAGCTGTAGTTGCTATCTATATTGTATATTGATAGAAGGAATTTAGTTTCTATACATATAAAATTTGTGAAAGAGGGGATATGTGATTTAACAGAAAGAGAAGATTCTTATTGGTTTGCTTTAGCTAATTTTTTTTCTATATTCTTAATTTATTATTATCTATTATATTTTTTTAGTTTAAAAGTTTATGAGAGATATTATATATAGAGAACATGAAGAGAGATGATGGGAAGGCGTCATTTAAATAATATAAGGTGATATGTGTTGCCTAAAGATTTGATACAGGAAGAAATATTTACATATATATATTTCTTTCTATAATTTCTATTTACAATATAAGTACTTGGTCTTTACCATGAATTGATTATTATTATTTTCTATCTTGTATATTTATTAGTTGATTTACTTAGTGGATTCAATCTGACTTCTATATATATGTTTACATATAAGACAAGATTTGATTAAGACTACATAAATCGTACATATATCATATTGTTTAAAATAATAAATAAATTCACAAATATATGAATTAAGTCTAAAATATAAAAATATATAGATATATTTTTTGGGGTGTTAACAATACCTGATATTAATATACTTACATCGGCACTTGAGTAACCCTCGGACGCTAAGTACCAACTGATCCTACGTCCACAATGTCAATAAAAAGAAGTAAAATAAAACAATAAAGAATAATAATAATAACAAACTAAAACATTGTCATTGTACACTTGCTTGTAACCTCTGACTGCGGGTATGTCTGACCAACTCCAAAGTCCTTGATACTCTCGCTATGGCCATCTATAATAAATATTCTATTATTAGTAACTCACTACCACTCAACTTATATAGACTTACCTTATATAGACCTTGATAATATATTTATACTAAAACTAGTCATATTGACTACTCCATTTAATATAACATATATATTATTAAACCTACCTATAAAAGTAATATACTATTAACATAAAAATATCACCTTTAATTCTGAAAAAATATTTATAAATATTCTAAAATAATAATAAATATATTTTATTCATATAAAAATGTGTGTACAAGTCTTGTATTGATTCTACATCAATATGTATAGACTTGTTCCATGGTTTGGCTGCCGAAATGATAAATTCTTAATAGATATTAATGCTTGAAAAATTCTATTAATTATGTAAAAGTAGGTTTTTTTTAATCAAACATGCACAACAATTATTTTGATAATGACATACGAATTTTCAAATCAATTGAATACATAGAACTCATAGATTTCGGTGTTTCGATAATACGGTAAAATATTCAAATTTTTAATAAATAGTAAATGAAACTAAAATAATGCAAAAGTATATTTGAAAGCTCAGGAAGTCTAGTTTCTTACCAAAAATATAAGAATGGTTGAATTGGTCTAGAAGTGGCCGAAAACTTGCCACAACATAACTGGTCTATTCTGGATATATTTTCGTTGTCCTAAGCAAACCGTTTAGAACAGTATGGGGGGGGAGCAATTGGGCATGATAATATACACAGAGATCTTTTTATTAGTTTTGGTTTCTGCTTGCCATGACAAAAGGTTATACAAACTTTTTGTATATTAAACGTGTAAAGAGTATAATCGATTTCTAAACAGGAGATCTAAGTAAAAAATTTCTGGAAAAGTGTGACGGTGGAGATCGAGCACTACAGCGGCTCCTTTACTCCGTTGACGATCTGATGACGATTTGAACTTGCTCTGGCTTTCTGGTACTTGCGATTGGAACTCTGGGTTACCAATCAAGAGGACACCAAAGTTATTAAAATTTTGAAGCCTCTTTATCGAAGGAAAACTCCTTCTATTTATAGGCGAGCACATATACGATGTGCATAAGGATTGAGCAGGAACGCTGCACATGGAGATATAAGAGAATCTTGAGGCTGCATGGTGAGGGCTGCTGCGGAGCTGACACGTGGCAGACGCTGGAATTCTCTTTTATCAAGATATTTAGTGAGTAATCAACATAACTGAATAAATAACACATGACGTGCATTTAATGTTGATTGGATGAACCTGAGTATATTTTATTCCTATCCCCAAAGTTGAATTTTGTCCTTATCTGTCACGACCCGCACCCTGTATAGGTGCACGAGAAGTGGGTACGTCCAGCCTACGCCGCAGTGTCGGCGGTAGAACGCTGTCCTAGGTCAATCATCTAACAATATAAAAGTACCTGTACAGTTTATACTCTCCGAATGGAGGTGACAAACAGAATACAATCTCAATCACATCTAGGTAGAAGAATAAAAGATAGATAGATAGACAGTAACTCAAAGAGAATAGTAGAATAGATGAAATAAGTCTAAGTGTCTAGGATACATAACATCCAGAATGTCAACTCATAATACAATAAGTCTAAGAGTCTATATATCTCAACATCTCAAAATACAACTCAGACGTGAGACAAAAAGATAATACAGAAAAGACTGTCTAGCTAAGCTGGCCTAGACTACTGGGACAACATCCTCAGCTGCAGGTGGATCCTGCCGAGGGTCCACAACATAAGTATCATCTAGTCCTGCTCCATAATGGGTAGACACCAGGGCTTCATCCTCATCCTCTGTAATATTTTCAACAGGTCCAGTCAGGACAAGAACGAGCACAATACATCTCACGCAGTGCATAGTATGATAGGAAATATAAAGCATGCAATAGAGTAAAATATAGGAACTGCTGAAGGAAGATACATGTAGTAAAAGAGATAGCTGTAAAGGAAATATCTACTGTATATAGAGAACTGTAAGTGGCTAGTGATGTAGAGTACAAGATAGGCATGTGAATGGCTGGAATTTATATATGATTACACTACTGAGTTTGCACATGATTACACTACTTTAGAATTATTCACATGTCCACTTCTACTCTCCCGTTTCCCCAATCAATACACAAGGATCCATTCATGTTACGTTAAGATTCGTGATAAGCCCATAATTGGGTGATACGTGAGTGATTCATGAAGATTCATGAAGGCTCGGTGATCATGAGAGTACATGAGTCACTAGCTGATACATGAAGATACATGATAATAGAAGCATGAGATACATGATGTAAGTGAAACACACGTGACAAAAGTATCTGATGCTCCCGGAGGGGATAACATCTCATGAAAAGATCCATATAGTACCAATCCGTGATAACAATCGTGTCAGCATCAAGTAAAATAATCTAGAGTAAGAATATAAATCCTGGCAAATATGAAACGGTCAGAGAATGTACTCGCCTGATAACTGAATGTCTGAAGAGGATATACTGCCTGAGGAGAGGTGTCTGGCTCCTAATCAGAGCAATACAAGTTACAATGTATCCACAATGGTAAAAATAGAGTATACAATGCATACTACATGATTCTAGGTCAATCTGGTCAAGTCAACTCTTGGTCAACTCAATAGTCAAACTAGGTCACAGAAAGTCATACTAGGTCACAGAGAATCAAACTAAGTCAAATAAAGTCAAACAAGATCAAACAAGTCAAGGTTAGTCAAATCTAGGTTAAAGTCAACTCTTGGTCAATATTCTAGTCAAATACTAGTCAACATGATCAATCTGCGTCAAGTCTAGGTCAAACTTAGACCAACTAAGGTTTTGGTCAAACAAGGACTAGTCAACAAGGTAATTAGGTCAATCTTGACTAATGGTCAACTTCTAGTCAACCTCTAAGACTAACACCAATCATGACACAACTCCTAAGTATACTACTTAACCCTATACATATCTTAATCAACATAGGGCTATCCATATAACCCATGTGATTAACCTAATCATCTAGTTAGGGTTTAGTCAAACCTCAGTCAAGTAGTCCTTCTATGTTCATCCAAGTCATTCTAGGTCAATTAGGTCAAGGTTTGACCTATAGTTGACTTTGGTCAACTTTAGTCAAACAAGGGTCAAGCCTAACCTCATAGCCATAGGCTCATAAATGAATACCATAGGCTAATATCACATTGATATCTATCTCTATACCATATATATACACCTATATATATATATATATATGTATATATATATATATATATATATATATATATATATATATACATAGGCCTATAGCCTATATACTATGTATACCCATGTGCCATATAATGTATTTATATAGATACAATATAATCTAATACCATATATATATATCAATATATGTATATATATATATATATATATATATATATATATATATATATATATATATTTTATATCAATATATGTATATATATATATATATATATATATATATATATATATATATATAACATATATATGATTCATATATATAGAGAGGGTAAAATAGAATGAGAGAGAGAGAGTGAAAGAGATCAGTGAAAGAGAGGGAGAGACTGAACACAGGAAGAAAGGGGGGTTCCAGATTCCTGGAACCAGGAAATCAGCCCCAACACACACACACAAATACACACACACACACCCACAATATACATATATGTATATACACATGTATACATATGTATATACCCTAAAATCTCACCTACACACACACATACATATATACTACGTATACGTACACTGAAAACATGGAATTACATGTATAAATCATAACCAAAATCGATTTGAAACTCGTTTTGAAAACTAGAATTTATCCTAAGATCTGGAAATATGGACTGTGTATAGGAAAAGTAGGTAAACCCATTTTTATGACCCAAACCGAGCTAAGGCTCGAAATCAATGGTTGGTAATCGTGTCCCCCTATGTGTTCGTGTCAATGGGTAGGTGGGGTGGTTAGGTTCGTGTCTAGGTTTCTGTATCGTGTCCACGACTCGTGTGGACACGACAGAAAGTGTCAACAGTAGGGTCTTACAGCGTGTACAGTATGGTTTTAACAGTGTGTTCGTGTCCTATTTTGGACACGGACACAACTCGAAGTGAGCTCAGACAACTAGGGTTGTGTCCTACATGTCTAGGGCTCCCCAAAAATATATTTTGTTTTAAAAAACAATAACTTTTATTCCTAAGTGGCATTTCACCAAACACTGCAATTAGAACACAGATACGTGTCCGATACGGACACCAAACCAACCCTAAATCTCACCAAACTTAGCCTACAGTTCCATGGTACCTAGATGCATGCATTTATGAAGAAAAACAGAGTATTAACTAGGTTTGAGGGCATTTACCTATTTGTGCAATTTCAATAGAAAATCAATAGAGGGGGGGTGTCCACTTCTCTTGGTGATGCCCAAAGCTCCACAAATCCTTGATAGCAGGCCCTAACTAGTATCCTCTAGTGTAAGGGAGTCCAATGCAAGAAGCTAGAGGTGATTTGGATCAAAATTGATCAAGTTATCAAGGTTTGAAGAAAGGAAATTTTGTAGGATTAAAAATTCATTTAAATTTGATCATGAATGAAATTATAGGTTATATAGGAGGGGGGGGGGGGGTAGTCCTATGGCCAGCCCAAGAGGTAGGGGGTGTCCTTGGGTTGCTTCATAGTGAAGGCAAAGACTTCTAGGTAAAGGGTTGAATATATTTCTAGGTTTTAAGAAATATCTCAAAAGTAAATATCTAGATATTTCAATCCTAAGATATTTACAACATAAAGTAAATACCTACACTTAGTCTTCTAGGTTAATGGCTAACCCCTAGATTAGGCTAAACTAGGTTAGGGACTAACATGACATTAATCAATAATTAAATAATAATAAAAACACGTAATTACATATAATTCCAATAATTCCTAAAAAATTACCAAAATACCCTTTAGGCTAAAAAGTCCTAATTTGATGTTCTAAGCCTATGGCTAGGCTCACATGATCATGGTTAGTCTCTAGGTTATGGAATCTCTAGGGTTTACACTAGGGTTATACCAGTAAAGTCACAAAGTCATAAGTCATGACTTAGAAAATGGTTTTAATTAACTAAAAATCACCAAAGATCATATCATGACTAAAATACCATTAATAAATAATAAAAATAATAAATTTTTAAAATTACCCCAATTTCAGAAAACTGGGTGTTACAAGTCTACCCACCTTAAAATAATTTCGTCCTCGAAATTTAGATGGTCGTACTCCTCCTAGGTCAAACCTCCAACAATCAGGGACAAAGCTACTACCTAGCAACATACAAGGTCAACAAGTAAAATATGGATAGTAGACCTATACTGGGTCAAGACCAAAAAATTGACTGGCAGTTTTAGGTCATAAGGTGTCCTTAATTCAAATCGAAATCAAAAGTAACTCCATGGGGTAAATCAGGATGGAGCCTCGGGTCAGAAAAATCGTACTAAGCAAATGAAGCACACGATGGTATGCCTGAGTGGGACACTAAGGTCATAGGTGTAGAGTGTCATGTCTAGGTCATGTATGCGAAGTCAGTTTTGAGAAAACAACTAGTCTTGTGCTCCTAACTTAAAAGTCACGGTAATGTGCCTACGATGATCACAACTTAGAGTGGGAAAGGTCTATGGCCTAAATTGAACCAAAATCGTAATGAAATAGTGGTACCAGGGGGACAGGTTAAATGGGACAGTCTGTGGTCTCATCTAGGTGCACTAGTCATTCTAGATCAATACTGTCCTATGGTATCAAAACGTACAAGCAATCTAAGGTGTCCTAATTGGGAAGGTAAGGGAACGACAATCATCAAGGCTATAGGGCCGTCTACCATCCTATATGAAAATTGGTTATTAACAAGTAAGTGAGAAATCATTAAAAGTTACTATTCCATAAAGTGGTAAAAGAAAATTGAAAATTTAGGCACAATAATCACAAATAAAATTTTAGTCTTGACACGATCTAAGTTGATCAATTTCAGGATAATCGAGATTTGGGCAAGATGGGAGATCAATGAAATCAAGTATGAGCACGAGCATCCAATGATGAAGATCCAGGTCATGATTATATTTAATTGAACTGGATACGAATACGAGGTTCATAGGCGATAAAAAATAATTCCAAGGAGAATTGTCAAGGCTGTTGCGGATAAGATTCTAAGGCAAGTTTAACTATGTTTCCATCCACGTAGATTAATATATGAAAAAGCGAACCAAAACGCAATAGGTTGATCAGACCATCATGCGTCGGTTCTGATTAGATAATATATTAGTGGGTGTACACCCAATAAAATATATCATGATCAAGCTCGAAAAGGATAAGCATGTAAAAAAAACTTAAGGATAAATTTATAGCATAAGATATAAGTAAGGGTGGAAATGATGAAAGAAGATACATAGTCCAAGATCCTTAACCAATTGGGTCAAGCATTCAAGGTAAGGTACAAGGTTAAGTATTCAAGGATTCAAGCAGAACACCATCACATGCCAGGTCGAAAGAATTGAGCCAAGGTGGATCTCTAATTGAAATAAGAATTAATTTAGTATCATGGTAGAGGTTATAGTTTAGCCATTTGACCAGAAAATCATATCAAGAAAATAGAGTACAAGGAGACGGGTTTCAGTAGGACATGGAATACCTATATGAAGGTAGGCTAGTCCTAGTCTTACATGCGAGGTTTGTTGGGAGGTAACAGCTAGTATTATACTCTGAATATCTAAGTCACGGTAAAGGACGTCCAATGATCTAGAATAGAAAGTGGGAGTTCAAGACGTGATAATTGATGCAAAAATTAAAGAAGATCAAATTAACCCATGGAATAAAATTAATTAGGAATCTAGTAAATAATTTAGGAACACAGTCCTAGGGATAGATAGGCTACTAGATGAATATAGTTATGGTTCGATAAATCAAAGATCAAGGTTAGAAGGTCTCAATAAGGTCTTGATTTGAGGAAATGTCGAGTAAGTCAGGTTTGGGATACAATCACATAGATTGGTAGGAGTTGAGCAGGATGCAAAAATAGAGGGGACAGTTCATTTTAATGGAAGGCAATTAGCAAGAGGATTAGATGGCAAGAAACAGATGAGAGTTTTCTCATAAATGTGATTGCGTACCTTAAAAAAAATTAATCTAACACAAAGAAATTTAAATCAACAACTACAAAAATTTCAAAATCATCTATTAACACCAGGATTCAAAGTTCTACAGTGAATCCTCCAAAATCAAATTCAATCAAGGGAAAAGGAGTTTAAATCGTAATTTCAAATAAGATTCTCAAGGGTCATCCCAGGAATCTCTCAAGATATCCTAACAATAATTGAGTATCCTCTCTCACTAAGCCTATTCCTCAAATCCTATCGCAGGCTGTAGTGATACTCTAGTTCGAATATCACTACATAAACTCGACCTGCATGGGCCACCACTAAAAATGTGTCACGACCCGCACCCTGTATAGGGGCACGAGAAGTGGGTACATCCAGCCTACGCTGCAGTGTTGGCGGTAGAACGCTGTCCTTGGTCAATCATCTAACAATATAAAAGTACCTGTACAGTTTATACTCTCCGAATGGAGGTGACAAATAGAATACAATCTCAATCACATCTAGGTAGAAGAATGAAAGATAGATAGATAGACAGTAACTCAAAGAGAACAGTAGAATAGATGAAATAAGTCTAAGTGTCTAGGATACATAACTTCCAGAATGTCAACTCATAATACAATAAGTCTAAGAGTCTATATATCTCAACATCTCAAAATACAACTCAGACGTGAGACAAAAAGATAATACAGAAAAGACTGTCTAGCTAAGCTAGCCTAGACTACTGGGGCAACATCCTCAGCTGCAGGTGGATCCTGCTGAGGGTCCACAACATAACTATCATCTAGTCCTACTCCATAATGGGTAGACACAGGGCCTCATCCTCATCCTCTGTAATATTTTCAACAGGTCCAGTCAGGACAGGAACGAGCACAATACATCTCACGCAGTACATAGTATGATAGGAAATATAAAGCATGCAATAGAGTAAAATACAGGAACTGCTGAAGGAAGATACATGTAGTAAAAGAGATAGCTGTAAAGGAAATATCTACTGTATATAGAGAACTGTAAGTGGCTAGTGATGTAGAGTACAAGATAGGCATATGAATGGCTAGAATTTATACATGATTACACTACTGAGTTTGCACATGATTATACTACTTTGGAACTATTCACATGTCCACTTCTACTCCTCCGTTTCCCCAATTAATACACAAGGATCCATTCATGTTACGTTAAGATTCGTGATAATCCCATAATTGGGGGATACGTGAGTGATTCATGAAGATTCATGAAGGCTCGGTGATCATGAGAGTACATGAGTCACTAGCTGATACATGAATATACATGATAATAGAAGCATGAGATACATGATGTAAGTGAAACACACGTGAGAAAAGTATCTGATGCTCCCGAGGGGGATAACGTCTCATGAAAAGATCCATATAGTACCAATTCGTGATAACAATCGTGTCAGCATCAAGTAAAGTAATCTAGAGCAATAATATAAATCCTGGCAAATATGAAACGGTCAGAGAATGTACTCGCCTGATAACTGAATGTCTGAAGAGGATATACTGCCTGAGGAGAGGTGTCTGGCTCCTAATCAGAGCAATACAAGTTACAATGTATTCACAATGGTAAAAATAGAGTATACAATACATACTACATGATTCTAGGTCAATCTGGTCAAGTCAACTCTTGGTCAACTCAATAGTCAAACTAGGTCACAGGAAGTCATACTAGGTCACAGGGAATCAAACTAAGTCAAATAAAGTCAAACAAGGTCAAACAAGTCAAGATTAGTCAAATCTAGGTTAAAGTCAACTCTTGGTCAACATTCTAGTCAAATACTAGTCAACATGATCAATCTGGGTCAAGTCTAGGTCAAACTTAGACCAACTAAGGTTTTGGTCAAACATGGACTAGTCAACAAGGTAATTAGGTCAATCTTGACTAATGGTCAACTTCTAGTCAACCTCTAAGACTAACACCAATCATGACACAACTCCTAAGTATACCACTTAACCCCATACATATCTTAATCTACATAGGGCTATCCATATAACCCATGTGATTAACCTAATCATCTAGTTAGGGTTTAGTCAAACCTTAGTCAAATAGTCCTTCTATGTTCATCCAAGTCATTCTAGGTCAATTAGGTCAAGGTTTGACATATAGTTGACTTTGGTCAACTTTAGTCAAACAAGGGTCAAGCCTAACCTCATAGCCATAGGCTCATAAATGAATACCATAGGCTAATATCACATTGATATCTATCTCTATACCATATATATACTACTCTCATATATAACATTACACCTATACATTTATACATACATATATATATATATATATATATATATATATATATATATATATATATATATACATAGGCCTATAGCCTATATACTATGTATACCCATGTGCCATATAATGTATTTATATAGATACAATATAATCTAATACCATATATATATATATATATATATATATATCAATATATGTATATATATATATAGAAAACATATATATGATTCATATATATAGAGAGGGTAAAATAGAGTGAGAGAGAGAGAGAGTGAAAGAGATCAGTGAAAGAGATCAGTGAAAGAGAGGGAGAGACTGAACACAGGAAGAAAGGGGGGTTCCAAATTCCTGGAACCAGGAAATCAGCCCCAACACACACACACAAATACACGCACACACCCACAATATACATATATGTATATACACATGTATACATATATATATACCCAAAAATCTCACCTACACACACACATACATATATACTACGTATACATACTCTGAAAACATGGAATTACATGTATAAATCATAACCAAAATCATTTTGAAACTCGTTTTGAAAATTGGAATTTATCCTAAGATTTGGAAATATGGACTGTGTATAGGAAAAGTAGGTAAACCCATTTTCATGACCCAAACCGAGCTAAGGTTCGAAACCAATGGTTGGTAATCGTGTCCCCCTATGTGTTCGTGTCAATGGGTAGGTGGGGTGGTTAGGTTCGTGTCTAGGTTTCTGTATTGTGTCCACGACTCGTATGGACACGATAGAAGTGTCAACAGTAGGGTCTTACAGTGTGTACAGTGTGGTTTTAACAGTGTGTTCGTGTCCTATTTTGGACACGGACACAACTCGAAGTGTGCTCAGACAACTAGGGTTGTGTCCTACATGTCTAGGGCTCCCCAAAAATATATTTTGTTTTGAAAAACAATAACTTTTATTCCTAAGTGGCATTTCACCAAATACTGCAATTAGAACACAGATACGTGTCCGATACGGACACCAAACCAACCCTAAATCTCACCAAACTTAGCCTACAGTTCCATGGTACCTAGATGCATGCATTTATGAAGAAAAACAGAGTATTAACTAGGTTTGAGGGCATTTACCTATTTGTGCAATTTTAATAGAAAATCAAGAGAGGGGGGTGTCCACTTCTCTTGGTGATGCCCAAAGCTCTACAAATCCTTGATAGCAGGCCCTAACTAGTATCCTCTAGTGTAGGGGAGTCCAATGCAAGAAACTAGAGGTAATTTGGATCAAAATTGATCAAGTTATCAAGGTTTGAAGAAAGAGAATTTTGTAGGATTAAAAATTCATGTAAATTTGATCATGAATGAAATGATAGGTTATATATGAGGGGGGGGGGGGTAGTCCTATGGCCATCCCAAGAGGTAGGGGGGTGTCCTTGGGTTGCTTCATAATGAAGGCAAAGACTTCTAGGTAAAGGGTTGAAGATATTTCTAGGTTTCAAGAAATATCTCAAAAATAAATATCTAGATATTTCAATCCTAAGATATTTACAACATAAAGTAAATACCTACACTTAGTCTTCTAGGTTAATGGCTAACCCCTGGATTAGGCTAAACTAGGTTAGGGACTAACATGACACTAATCAATAATTAAATAATAATAAAAACACGTAATTACATATAATTCCAATAACTCCTAGAAAATTACCAAAATACCCTTTAGGCTAAAAGCCCTAATTTCATGTTCTAAGCCTATGGCTAGGCTCACATGATCATGGTTAGTCTCTAGGTTATGGAATCTCTAGGGTTTACACTAGGGTTATACCAGTAAAGGCACAAAGTCATAAGTCATGACTTAGAAAATGGTTTTAATTAACTAAAAATCACCAAAGATCATATCATGACTAAAATACCATTAATAAATAATAAAAATAATAAATTTTCAAAAATACCCCAATTTCAGAAAACTGGGTGTTACATTATCTTAGGGGTCCATTGGTTTAAACAAACCGATTGGATATAACCCTCATCCACAGGAACAAACTCCATCCTTATCTTTGGGAGTGGTGGTTTAAACAAACCGATAGGATATTGCTCTTATCAACATAATTAATCTCTATTCTATCATAAGTGCGGTGGTTTAAACAAACCAATTGGGGGTAATATATGAAAAGATATAGGTACCCAATTTATCACATAAAATAATACTACCTCATAGGACTGCGCATCTATACGAGCTGCGCTTCGGATGAGGCTTCGATGTCACTGTACTTTTGGGCGACATGGAGACTGTGTTTCTAAGACGAGAGAGTCACTGTGCTTTAGGCGACAAGCAGACTGTGCTTTCTAGATGGAAGAGTCATTGTGCTTTGGGGCGACGAGTAGACTGTGCTTCGAAGGCGACAGAGTCACTGGGCTTTTGGGCAATGAGGAGACTATGTTTCAAGCAACGGAGTCACTACGATTTTGGGCAACGAGGAGACTTGTGCTTGAGGCAAAGAAGTCAGATGAAGGAACCATTGAACGGGCTACACTTCTGGGTTGAAGCGAGGGAGCTACGCTTCTGAGTTGAATTGACGTGGCTGCGCTTCTGAGTCTGAAGGAGCTAGTTTCGTCGAAGTCATAAGAGCAATTAATGACTGCTCTTTTAACGGATGAGTCAGTCATCCTCTTTTTTAATTACCACCGTCATTTGGGGAAGTTTCGTTGCCTAAGATTCAGTCAAATGAACCTATTAAATGAGATTTATTGTACTGATTCCTAGGTTCACCCCATTAATTTTGGTAGTCTTTGACTGACGACCACGTGGCATGTGGGATGGACCGCACATAGCCAATATAAAGAGAAGTTTTTTTTGAGGAGTTACGTCTACTATCTCTTATCATTCCTACCGTCATGCTCGATCCTGACTTAGCTTCTAATGGCCGTTGGCCTTGCATAAGTGGACTGTTGGTTGTGGATTTCTTCGTTCAAAGAAGCCATGTCCTTGTAGAAGAAATGCTAAGAGATCTTGAGATGCTCTTGAGCATTTGGCATGAGGAGTTCGAACCTGAACAATATCTAAGAGGTCTTCGAGATCCAAGCTTTCGAGTTTGGATTTATTGCAATCCGAAGAGCCACAAGATGTGCCCTGCTCTAGTAGTGTGGCAAACAGGAGCTGCGTTCTAGCTCGGGCCAATGGCTGTTTATTAGCCATATTGGAGTTCCTCCGCGTCTGGCTAGAAAGTGGCTCGTTATGACGAGGAAGTGATTCGCTCCGACATTGCTGCGTATTTGGGGGCTGCGCACTTTTTGAAGATTGCCCATTTATAGACTTTTAGGTGTTTTAGTCTTTATATGTAATCATGAAGAATCTGTAATAGATCTCTGTAGACATAATTTTAATAAATAACTTTTTATGCACCATCTTTGTTTGTCGTGACTTTTTATTATTGTCTGTACTTTTGGATACCTGTGCTTTTGTGAAGTTTGTATGTAGCAACTTCTTATCACCTGCGCTTTTGTCACGGCTACACTTTTTTATGCTTCTACAAGACCCCTTCAAAGTGTTTCAAACTTGAGCCAAGCTCGAAATACTTTGAACAGAAGCATGACATATGTGCTTTGCAAACGAATGTCCAGCACGCTTGCTGATAGACTCTCGTCACGCTTAGCCTTCCGCATTAAATGCTTGAAGCCGTCATTTCATTAAAAGTTGATCACAACTCCTCCTTTATAGGGAACGACCATCATGATCTCAACTCTTAATTCCCACGTCATTCGAAGAGTCTCTTCGAGCACGAAGCCTTTTGTCTTCTTTTGCTTACGTGGCCGTACCTTATAAGTAGGGGCTGTTTGGAGAGAGAAAAGCTTTCTTTATTTTCCTTCCAACATAAGCTTTTTGTCTCTTCTTCCTTCAAATCCTGGCTTTCTCGCCATGGTTCCTGAGAAATCAAGAACCACGAAAGCTCCTGTAGAGAGCTCCAAGAAGGCCAGTGGTGCAGTAGCTAGCCCTAAACTGGCTGTAGGAGCTGCAATGAGTATGAGTCAGACTAGAGCATCGTCGATGAGATAAGCTGGAGTGGAAGCGACGAGCATTTGACAGGCCAAAGGGAAGCAGTTTGCCTCAGAAGCTGTCGTCGTTGAGCAAGCTTCTGTCGTAGGAGTCTTGGTGTATGGAGACGTGTGGCCGCCCGTTGCTAGTAGGTGTCCGATCGTCATTGACATCTTGGTATGCTGAAGCATGTGAGCGTCGTCTTGCAGATATGCTAATGCTTTTTCTTACTGATACGTATGGGCACCATTCTTCGGAGTGACATTTCGAAGATGTGGTAAAGCTTTATCAACCGATGCGCATAGTCGTTACTTTTTACAAAGTAACGACTATAGATGTGCTGAAGCTTTTGGTAGACACGCAGCCAGTGTCCATGTGCAGCTTTTTTCATAAGGTACCTGTGCGGATGCTTGTTGGATGATGCGTGGTATGACTTTGGTAGTGCCTGCTTGGATGCTCACACAATGACTGTGCGAAAGCTCTCCTTTTACGGCGTAGTGCTTTCCCTTCCTGTTTTTGTAGAAGATATTTTGCATTTTGTTGACGCACTTTGTTTATGTATAATTCCTGTGTCCATGTCCCTCTTCGAGGATATCCTTTTGAAATTGACGGACTGTGCCCTGGACATAAACGTCGATGAGCCGCTCACCAATCCTATCATACAGCTGATTGCCCAAGGTCAACAGAATGGGTGACTAGCAATGATACATGATCAACAGCCCATATACTTCCGTCGTATGATGGATCGAAGCAAGTTGTCTCTCTCCTCTGATGCCGTTAAGATACTGAAACTTTTGTTCCTTTTGGCGATCAACTGGTTCTGGAAAAGACCAAGCTTCTAGAGGTAAATAAAAACTAGTACTTTGAGAATGACGATATTTTTTTGTACGTTCTGTCAGTCAACCGACACCTCCCGCTCTCAGTTTTCTTTTGCTTGGCTGAGAATCATCTCATGAAATGGGATCTGACCCCGAAGCGAGAGGGTTCAATGACCGACCATATCCAAGTGGATGGATACTCGAATAAGAGGGATTCTTTCAAGAGTACTGTCATGACCCGCACCCAGTGTAAGGGCACGAGAAGTGAGTACGTCCAGCCTACGCCTTAGTATCGACGGTAGAACGCTGTCCTAGGTCGTAATCA
>JANAVB010010800.1:1527871-1540371 GCA_029216955.1 Iris pallida
CTCAGACTTCCGAACCTGTCACCAGCAGCTCGGGACCTCTTGGTGCTTTACACTTGAGCACCCACATGTTCCAGAGATTGGGGACTCCTGACAGCTACCCGACCGGAGGCGCTAAGGTTAAAAAGATAACCAATCCAAGCCTTGGTACGAGGAAGGTTCCCTTCTGAACTATCATCCTTTTTCTTGGATATTTGTTGACAGGTGCTATGGTAACATAGCACTTCCTGATATATGGTAAGGAATCCGGGGAACCGTCGCTCTAATTCCTCAAACTCTTTGTTTGTCGGGGTACACTCCTCATAAGCTTCATCTCCCCAGGGCAATTTGAACACATCATGCATCTCGTGAAGAGAAAGCCCCATCTCTCCCCTGGGAGTAAAGAAGGTCCCAGTCCGACAGTTGTACATCTCAAGCAATGCCATAAACAACTTCGGGTTCATAAAAAAACAATAACAGGAGCCCCTAATGGCGTAATAGAGGCCTCTTCGTCGTAGGGTGTCCTCATACTCTGCTAAGATCTAAGAAGTCAGATTGACCCACGGAGGGGAACGATGCTGCCAGTTCAGTAACGACAATCTCCCTGCAGGGTATGACCCTTAGTGAGAAATTCGATTCAAAAAGGTATCAGCCTCGGAGAATAGCATGTTAGGCTTCAGTTCGTTGATGAGACTTCCAGGAGCCAACCCAATGACGGAGTAGCTCATTATTTCCCTTACTGCAACCATTGACCACGTAGGGTTATTAAAATGGATATGGCCTACGAAGATCCCCCGCTGATCTAGAGTTAGAGAACCCGACATCTTTCTCTCAAAAGGCACCATATTGAAATCTGACAGGAGGAAGTGGCACTCCATTAGGGGTATGTGAATCGCTTTCCCCTGAAAATAGAAGTCCCAGCTCTCAGATGTCTCTATGATGCTCGGATCTGAAATAATTAGGACTTCCCCGAACAAAAACATAGGCTTCAGATGAATGCCATTCAGTGGCCCAAAGTTCATCATGCTAAGTAAAAAGAAGAAGGATTGATTTCGGATCTCCCTCAATCTGTCTTCAGGTTGACTTCGGATGATCTGAGTTGACACATCTTAGACTATCTGGTCAAATCTCACACCCAACGCAGATTGGGCATATCCTATCAAGAGTTCCCTCGATGGAGCTGTGGGCAAGATCACTACAAAGGACAAAAGCAGAAATATAGTTAGAAGAAAATAAAGCTCATTCTTCAGCTATGTGGCATTGCCAGACAAGACCTATGCAGCCTAGTTATGAGGAACGTGCATGCGGCTTAAGAATATGAGATGCATGCGGCTCAATCGTACAATCCTGTTAGGCAGTGCTCATGCGGCTCAATCATGAGGCACTTACACAGTTCTGTTATACAGTGCTCATACAGCCAATCAGGAGGCACTTATACGACCCAGAAATGAGGCACTTATGCGGTTAGTCTTGAGTCACTTTTGTGATTCAGTTATGCAGTATTCATGCGGGTCGATCAAGGAATCACTTATGCGGTTCAGTTATGAAATACTTATACGGCCTGGACAGGGTCAATTATGTAGCGCTCATGTGACCCAGTCACGAGGCACCCATGCGGATCAATAACGCTTATACGGCTCAGCCTATGCGGCCCTATTATATAGAACACATGCGGTCTTATAAAATAGGGCATGCATCGATCATGCTAGATGCACAGAGGCGACGCATGACCGGCCGATGCATAAAATATGTGATATGGCCACTCAAAAATTAAAGTCGTCGTCTTCCCGCCATCCTTACCCTTGATAGGGAGGTACACGTCAGAATGAATGGAAGGAGAATTCGCAGCTCTCGACGGAGAGATAGGTCCCTTATTTTTGGCCGCAGCATCAATGGACTTGGAAGCTTTGGAGCCAAGGCTAAACAGAAAGCACGACAGGGATAATAAAGGCGAAGGAGAAGAAGGTGAAGGAGAAAATCTCTTCCTCCGAATTACCCATATTTATAAGGTTTTTTCAAAAGTACGCCATTTTGATTCTCGAGCCCATTAAAGATAATGATGACGTTTGGGGATTTTATCCTTAGTAACCGTCAGCTTTATCTCAAAAAAAGAGCTAAAATTAAAAACTTAATCAAGACATTAAATGCAGCAGTGATAGCTGGCAGACAAGATCTTCCTGCGGCATAAGATCTCCCTGCGGCACAAGATCTACCTGCGGCCTAAAAACGTCCCTGCGGTACGACGTCTCTCCTGACTCGAAGATTTTCCTATGGCTTGACATATGTCCATGCTTCTTATTCAAAGTATTCCAGATTTGTAATTTGAAAACTTTGAAGGGGGTCTTGTAGAAGCATAGAAAATATGGGGTTCATGCGGATCATAACTGACCGCATGAGTACTCTGGAACAAATTGACCCACATAAAGAAGAGCCGTATGACAGACTCAACATGCCCCCCTACGGCCTATCTTCACCAGATTGATTTTTGGAGCCGCATGATGAATAGTTACTTATGCGTCCAAGCTGATCAACTCTTCTGATAAAGCTGACAAACTCTGTCAAAATTAGCAAAACTGATAAATCTAACAATCTGACAAAAAGGAAGATAAAACGTGATCAGACAAAATGTCATGTCACGAGACTGGACATGGCCATACGGCCAATAGGACTGGGACCGAAGCCACATAAGCCTTATGCGGCTCAATCTATATACTTCATGCGGCCAAGGGTGACTACAATCTGAGCCGTATAAGCTTTATGCGGCCCATAATATAGAACCTATGTGGCTAAAAAGGCCCCAAGCAACATACGGACTATGGAAGACTGCGACTTAAGCCGCATGAGTCTTATGCGGCCCAACATGGCCGAATACTGAAAGACTTATGCGGCTCAAAATGACTCGAGCAGATTAATCCTATTATGCGATAGGACACGTGGCAGGCTGACCAAGTCTCAACCACCCATATTTACTGCAACAAAATCTTAACAAGTCACCAGCTGGCGGCCAAGGAATGGGTCTTTGTGTGCTGCTGTAGCCACGTGGCCATGCGACCATCAATATGGCTCAAGATATCTATCACTATAAATAGCAGGGTACCACAACTATGCAGAAGGCTGGCAACCTACGAAGGGCAATTTCTTCAAGAGCAAGGATCACGTCAGATAGTCCAAGGAGTAAGGCAGAGTTGCTACACTTTTCGGAGCCTCTATCGTCACCCCAGAATCAAAACTAAACAATTGTACTTAGATTGTTTCCTAGGATTTCTTTCTAGGCTTTCTCTTGTACAAGCGAGTTTGCAATCAAGTTTATTTCCTTTGTAATTTTGTTGTGCTTGATATTTAATGGCAAACAACTATGATGTCTACCAATCTGTAAACCAGTACATAGATACATTGTACGTCCTAGAGCATGGCATAGGACTACATCTCTATATGCCGGTCACGACGCCTCTTCTATGGAAAAAAGTCTGGACAGAAGATATCCACTACTTTATTGTTCTAGCTAGAAAGAAGGGTGAAGAATTGATCTTCTTCGGTCGAATAATTGACGAAAAAAAGTTCATTCTGGACTTTATTACTCCCAATCGCAATAATGAAGCTGATTATGAGTCTGAAAAATGCAACTTTACCGATATAGTTGGCAGGCCAAGAATATCATCCAGAACATGGGATATGATACAAAAAGCGATCAGGGACTAAACTACGGTCAAGGGCGACGATTGCCAATACGTCACTTTGGTCCTTCCTATTATCAACGAAACGGTGTTGGTTTGAGTTATGTTACTTCTCCAACAACTCCTGAAGGATCAGACGTCGAAGTGGATCGTTGTTCTCATTCTTTTGATTCTTGTCTTTAGGATTCAGACTCCAGTATTAGAGACATGTTCAAAGCAACTTTGTCCGTCAACATGGTGTCAGTTGACCAAATTGCAGAATATGTCCAATCAATCGAGCTCGAACAATAGGCTCAAAAGATGGACACCAGGTGGGAGTTATGTTTCGAACAACGTGAACCCCGTATTGAAGACGAAGTCTTCAAAGTTAATTTAGGAGATGAATCATCTCTTAAACGAATCTTTATCAGCAAAAGTCTGTCTTATGAAGAACGACAATCTTTTATACAACTTATAAGAAAATACATTGACGTCTTTGCATGGAGCTATGTAGACATGCCATGCTTAGACCTTAAAGTTGCTATGCACCGCCTAAATATCTCGTCTAAAGCTAAGCCATAAAGTAACAACAACGCCGGTTCTGTCCAAATATCATGGAAGCCATCAAGAGTGAAGTCAAGAAGCCTATTTTAAGTGGGTTCATTCACGAAGAACAATACCCTGGCTGGGTCGCTAACATTGTTCTGGTCAAAAAAAGGAATGGTAAAGTTCGAGTCTGTATCGATTACCGTAATTTGAACTATATATGCCCAAAGATGAGTTTCCTTTACCGATCACCGGTATAATGATCGACAATACTTGTGGCTTCCAGCGGATGTCCTTCATGGATGGATTCTCAGGCTACAACCAGATCAAGATGTTCTCCGATGATGAGAAATACACATCTTTTCGAACACCGTTGGGGGTATACTGCTATACGGTGATGCCCTACGGATTGAAAAATGTGGGTGCGACATACCAGCGAGCTATGGACACAATTTTTTGCGATCATTTATACAAAATAGCGGAATGCTACGTAGATGATATCGCAGTTAAAACTCGTCTCAAGGGCTACCACCTCCAAGATTTGAGAACGATGTTAGAACTAATGCGTACACGCCAACTCAAGATGAATCCAACCAAGTCTTTTTTGGGAGTCTCCAGCGGCAAGATCCTTAGTTTTGTTATCACTTCAAAGGGTATACATCTTGACCCAGAGAAAGTGAAAGCTATCCTCGACATGCGTCCTCCAAGAAATCTCAAAGAGCTACGCGGACTTCAAGGAAGGTTGGCCTACATCAGACGATTCATTTCAAATCTTTCTAGAAGGTGTCAACCGTTTACGCAGCTCATCAAGAAAGAAGTATCTTTCGTCTGGACTGAATAATGTCAACGCATATTTGACGACATCAAGAAGTATCTCACAAGCCCCCAGTGTTGGTGGCTCCGATAGTTGGAAAGCCTTTCTTGTTATATGTCCGTGCTATGGATCATTCCCTTGGTGCCCTATTAGCTCAAAAGAATGAAGGCGGTCATGAACATGCAATCTACTACCTCAGCCGCACGATGGTTGCTACCGAGCACAAATACTCATCTGTGGAAAAGGAATGTCTCATACTGGTATTTCTATCCAGAAGACACGTCACCATGTGTCTGGGCAGACTATCCACATCATATCTAGAGTCAATCCTCTCAGAATACTCATGACTAAACCGGGTTCTCTTAATTCCCGTTTAGCTATATGACAGTGCTGTTGACTCCATACAATATGCTGTTCGTCCCTCATAAGGCAGTAAAAGGCTAAGTATTACTGATTTCTTAGCAGCTCACCCAATACCAAAATCTTTCAAACTCTACGATGAAATCCCGGATGAAGTGGTTGAGTCTAACACCGCAACTGAGGAAATCTCGATTTGGCGAATGTTCTTTGACGGTGCATCAAGAACAAGACCTAAAGAAAATATTATGGCCAGAGTAGGCATCGTGTTTGTGTCACCCGACCATCTGGTTATACACCGTACATATTCTCGCGTAGAATCTTATACTAACAATATGGCCAAATATAACGCCCTACTGATCGGCAATTCTAAGTTAATAGTTAGTCAAGTCAGAGGGGATTATGAAGTTCGTCATGATGATCTCATCCCATATCACAAAACGACGATCGAATTGGCTTCTACCATCGCTGGATTCTTCATCGAGCACATGCCTTGATTACAGAATATAGAAGCAGATGCTCTAGCCGATCTGGTTACTTTCTTGACCGTCCCTGTCAATACTCAGCATTCAATTATCGTGTCTGGTCGAGAGTTATTCTGTGCGAAAGATGCCTTGTATATTCATCACAGTTACGCAACAGAAACAAACATCAACGTTAAAGACTAGAGATTTCCTTTCATAGACTACGCCGCCTACGAAATTCTCCCTGAGGACCCAAAGGAAGTAGTGTCTGTCCAAAGGCAGTCCCTCATATTTTACTATGATACAGCTACCAAAATGCTATACCGACATTCTTACGATGGGCTACTGTTACGATGTTTATCAGACATAGAAGCCAAACACGCACTCCATGAGGCTCACGATGGAATTTGTGGTGCACACCAACCAGGCCCCAAATTATAAGATTGTCTCAAACGAATAGGTTATTATTGGCCCACGATGATAGCAGATGCTGTTGGATATACAAAGAAGTGTAGGGCTTGTCAGTTCCATGCCAATTTCATTCATCAACCTTCGAAGTTTCTACACCCGACGGCAACATCTTGGCCTTTTTAAGCCTGGGGTATGGACATCATCGGTCCAATAAGCCCGTCATCCTCCAGAGGACAACAGTTTATCCTAGCTATAACCGATTACTTCTCTAAAAGGCAGAAGCTATACCACTCATTGAAGTAAGGACGTCGAATATGATCAGTTTTGTCCAACATCAGGTCATCTACTGCTTCGACATATATCGTAGGATCATCCATGATAATGGTTGACAATTTGCGAGCCATGCATTCTATCGGTTCTGCGATAAGAATTGAATTCAGAATGTAGCCTCTACTGCTTACAATCCAGCAGCTAATGGATTAACAGAAGCCTTCAATAAGACTATCATTAAACTTTTCAAGAAGTTCGTGTCTTCAAACAAGTGCGAATGGAGTGAGAAGCTCGGCGAATGTCTTTGGGCCTATCGTAGAACGGTCCGAACTCCAACAGGTAGTATGCCATTCTCTCTGGTTTATAGGAGTGAAGCAGTTCTTCTCCTAGAAATCCAGATTCTCTCTCTTCGAGTAGACTTAGCCAGTGACTTGACTGTCGAAGAAAGTTACCATCTGCAACTACAGGAGCTGGATACGGTAGACGAAAAATGATTATTAGCTCAACAACGTATTGAACTATACCAAGCACGCCTTTCTAGAGCCTTTAATAAGAAGGTGAAGGAAAGGGTCTTTCAAGTTGGTGATCTTGTCTTAGCAGTGAGAAGACCAATGGTCATGACGCACAAGATAAAAGGAAAATTCCAGCCTAAATGGAAAGGTCCTTTCGTTATAGATTCAGTGTATTCTAACGGTGCATATCGACTAACCAATCCTGATGGTGACTTGCTCATGATGCCGATCAAAGACAAGTTTCTGAAGAAATATTATGTGTAACCTTCATGTACATCGTTTATATATACCATATTTTAATCATGTAAATGTACAGTATAATGTTTTACGTGATTCAAAAAATTATCTAACTATTATTCGTATTTCAAGCGTCTTGGATACGCCATAGATAATAGGTCCTCTAAAAAAGATTCCCTAGTGCAATTATCTTCATTTTGGACTCTGCCCAAGCTCGGTCTTATGAAGACGGTCACGTCCATATTAGCTCTGAACTATTTTTTGATAATTATTTCCCAGAAGAATAATTCAGAAATGTCTTACCACGTCCATACAACCTGTAAGCAAAACATTCATCAAAGATAATTACGTCCATATTACCTTTGAATTATCCACTCCTACCTAATGTCATATATTCGTCCACGTCTATATTACCTCTGGTCAGATATAGAACATCCTCTGCTGTTACGTCCTCATTACCTCTATTAGTAGTTTCTTTCAACTTATTATCTTTGTTCAAGAATCTTGAACATAAAATAGATAAAAAGTCCACATCAAATTCCCCAGCGGAATACCTACTAGAAATATCCTTACTACGTCCACATTACCTCTAGTTCTAATATTTTACAAACTTCATTCATGAGTTTTGAAAGCCAAAAGATTCTTTATTAAAAATGTCTCTAAAAAAGCAGAGAAAAGAAAGGGATATAAGAGTCTTTATGGCTTAATTGAGCCTATTACAAAAGAAGATCTAAGTGATGCACAATCGATTGATGCTATCCCTTAGAGCTGCAATCTCAGTCTGGGACTTGGCAGTAGCACGACGGCGCGCTTCTTCTTGTCGAGCAGCCTCATCCTTGAAGGAGATCAGTTTCATAAGCTCTTCCTCCAACTTCACTAACAGTTCTTTTAATTGGTCTAAAGTGGTGGCAGTCATGGCAGCTTGAACCGAACAATCCTCTTGTTTAGACACAACTGTCCTCAAGATGGCCTCCAGTTGGGCAATCTCATTTTGGATCTACATGATGTGATTATATTTCTCAAAGATTTGGGCATCCAGCTTATTCTTCGAAGCAACACGAGCCTTACCCGCGACATTGAACTGCTCATACTGATCAGGTAATTCGCTAATCACTTGAGCAAGGGCATCCTTCCTGGCATGGAAAGTAGCCTCCTTCTCTGCGAGCACCACGACTAAAGCCTCATCTTCTTCAGAAACAACGACATTAGGCTTCGTTGTTTAGCTTCCCTGAGTTTGGCCACGGGGTCCTCCATGTTATTTAGAACTTTCCTTAGAGCATTAGCCCGCTCCTTGTAGCCAGCAATGCTCTCAAGGACCGCCACTTGGCATTTAGCAACACCCTTCACAGGGCCAAAGATGGCATTCCGATTCAGAACTCTACGAAGCTTTACTTTCAGGATAGATTAGAAAGCTTTTACGACTTCCTGGGCCATCTCGTCATCTTCAAAAGAGGTCGTTGGAGAGGAGGCCTGATCGGGATCTTACACTCCAAGAAGAGACGCTTGACAAGAAGTCGAACCTGACAAAGAAGCAATATATCTATCAGTGACGGAAAGAAAAAAGACCTGAAAGTGTACGAAAGAGTTGTAATTTCGTACCTTTTGCTTGCTCAGCACCAACTTGAGCTAGGCCTTCAGCCCTAGCTATGAAGGAGCCAAGAGTAGGTCCAGGTTGCTCAAAGGTTACAATATCAAGGCCCTACACAGTTCTGACATCAGGCTGTATATCTTCCATGGCCCCAGTTAGACCTGGAGCAGATTCAGTAATAGCCCCCTCAGTGCGTTGTTTGACCTCTCTTTCTACAGCCGATGTCGGCTTACCAACAAATTCCTCCATACCAACCTAGCTATGTCATGTCAAAAACATTCCTATGCAAAGATTGTTATCAACTGTTACTGCTTAAAGAAAGATGATCAACCAATTAGGCGATATGTCTTCACCAAATTGCAACCAAACTCTCTAGATTTTTGTGTCTCAGGCGACAAATTTTGGATAAACAAGATGAGTTACAGGAGGCCTCGGTCTATGCAACATCCAGCCAAGGTGATGATTAAGCACCTTCATCCTCTTCATCTATGGGATGTCAAAGAGCTACTTCACCTGAAGGTGTTTATCAAGGAACCCATTCCCGATCTAGACACTCTTCTGTGAACTCCAAGTTTCTAAAGGGGTAGAATTCTTCCAGTCTTTGACCAATCTATATCTTAATCTGATGACAATACCTCTCATTTTAGAAAAAGATAATGCAGTTTCATAGCCAAGGTCAAGTATTACTAGTTCTAGTAATGCTTCCATGCATACCTCTCTATATGGCCGTCCATATATAACTTCTATATATGTGACTGGTAATAAAGAAGGTGGTAATGATCGATAGAGAATTGATAGTCTTGAAACCATGTTATAAAATGTCATGGAGATGATGCAGCAAATGCAAACAACAATGAACTTGACATCAATCTCATCCATCAACTCAATCATTTGTCGATCAAGATACAATTGCGGTGCCATTCGACCCTTATCCATCACCGATAGTTAAAAATATATCTATGCCAGTACTACAACGACACGACCAGCTATCATACATATGACCTTTGCAAGCCAGTCAATTGATATTCTTGAAGCTATTCGAGGCATCAATGCTCGATTAGATGATATGACTTCAAAGGAGGAACAACATCAAATAGGAATGAGATGCCCTTACCCTTCAGAATAGGATGATGTAGTTTCCCCCCAAAGTACAAATCCTAATCTTTTATTCCTTTACCTTATAATGGAACAGGTTCACCGAGGTAGAATTTGACATACTTTTACTCCCAGATCGTTCATATACAAAAAAAAAGTGTGCTATGGTCTAAATTATTCATTGGCAGCATAAAAGGAGTAGCCTTTGAATGGTTTTGCAATCTACCTGACGATTGTATTAAAACTTTCAAAGACTTAGAGAAATTATTCTTTACTAGATTCTATGATGGGACAGGTGATGTCTCTATGTCAAAGCTTATTGCTACAAAGCAAGAGCACAAAGAGTCGGCTCGTAAATTCATTGATCGGTTCAGAAGATTATCGATGAAGTTGCATCCTGGGATTTCTCAGTCAGTATTGATCGATATATACTGGGGTAACTTCTTACCCACAGTCAAATTCTGCATTAGCCTTGGAGATTATAATCATTTGCAAGCCTTTATAACTGCTATCGAAAAAGCTAAAAAATCAGTCCAAGTTCTGTATTTTATTGGGTTGAATCATTCGAAGACAAAAAAAAGCATCCAAAGAGCAAAAACTTCCTGAAAAACCAATAAAGGGAAGGATTCCTTTATGGTGGATGTTTCTACACCTGCTTTCCAACATAAACAGAAAGCTCCAGCTACTTCAAGGTCTAAGCCACATTATACCTTCAATGAAGCCCTCATATTAGACATCTTCTAGGTACTTATGAGGGGAAATAAGCTGCAACTACCTCTCCCTCGAAGGCCAGAGGAAGTAGGGCGAACCAATGATCCAAAGTATTTCTTTTATTATTAGTATGTGCATCATCCTACTTAGGATTGCTATATATTAACGAATCATATTCATCAACTGTTAGATTCAAAGGCCATCATACTGCATACAAATGAGAAGCAGGTTTTTACAAATCTTGTTCCTCTCCTGTTTGGAGATTTTCCTGTAATTGAAGTACAAGATGATGCAACACCAATACGAAAGGCGACCATAAGTCATCAATCTTCCTTCGGTTAATGATCACATAACTGGACTTGTCCCACTCACTACTCATCGTGGTAAATTCATGTGGATCCATCCCATTCTTTTTGAAGATATAGATCCAAAATCTACCTCGTCCACGTCTATCTGGACACACACAAAAAGAAGAAGAAGCACTGTCTTTTCTTATTGGCACAAGGCACCACAAATTTAGTACGCCCGAGAGATCCTACACTGAGAATCCCCGAGTACAAAAAGAATTCTAGAAAATGGGATGATGGAGATCGAGCGACAGTTGCTCCTTTACTCCGTCGACTCTTCGATTTATAAAAGTGGGAGAAAATATCACGACCCGCACCCGCTGTAAGGGCACGTGTGCGTGACAACGCCCAGCCCACACCGTAAAAACGGCATGGAACGCTGTAGGTTTTCTACTCTAATAACAGTTTATATAATATCAAAAACCTGTCGAGAATATGGTTAACTCCGAACGGAGGACAAGCAATGATAATATATGAGTGCTCAATCACAACTCTAAGATGATAAAGTAAATACTGAAAGATAAAGACAACTTGACAATAAAATATAACCTGTCAAGTCCAAACACAAATAATATACAAGTCTAAGTCCAAAGTCTCTAATACAAGCCAAAATATAACAGTCTCAAAAGTAACTGGAGACAAGGTCCAGTACAAAAACCTACTCTATCTACAGGATATGCGGTATCTCGTCCTGCGGTACTGCACCCTGCGGGTCTAGGGTATCTGTCTCTAAACCCACTACGTCCGGTGGGCCGTAGTAAGTGCAATAATAGTCCTCCTCTGCATCTGTAATATTTTCAACATATCCGGTCAGGATGGAACGAGTACATATATCTCATAACAGATCTCAAGATAGAATAAAAGCTATAAGACTGTAAATAGAGCATATATAATGAAATCATGGAGTGTACATATATGTATCATGGCATGGTCAGCTGTAGAGCTAGAGCTAGAACAGGAAAGTAGAACTGAATCATGGTATGTACACAAATCAAGGTAAGCCATATATCCAATGTGTGTGAGTAGTAGTTTCATCTTGTGACCGGCCTGGGAACCTGTAAGATCTGGCATGGCCAGTCATAAGTGCGGTATATGACTAACACTGTTCAAGAATACAAGATGGATTTGATCACAGGCATATGCTACTACTCCCCCTACCCCAACTGGTAGAATAGATCCAAACAGGACATGTCACTGCACGGGATTCTAATGAGAAGGGTGCAAGTCTTCCCTAGAATCAGTGACCATATATTATGTAAGAGCTACAAGGGAGCTTGCACAATACATCCCAACCTAAGAAGGAGAAACATCTCTCGTCGAGATCCAGAAATACCAATCCATGAGAACCATGTGTCAGGAATAAGCATATATACACTAAGTACATGAATCATAACAGTTATCATAAATTGGGAAAAAGTTATCAGAGAATGTACTCGCCTGTGATATGATAAAATATGTCTACTGGATCCAATACAGCGTCTCGAGAACCTATAGAGAACAAGATGTATCAATATTATGT